>CM069700.1:878466-966656 GCA_036010785.1 Ammospiza maritima maritima | reverse complement strand
TCAAAACCCCCAGGGACCCTCAAAACCCCCAAGGACACCCCAAAAAAGCCCTAAAGCTCCCCCCCCCCAAACAGCCCCCAAACAGCTCCTAAAAATCGCCAAAAATCCCCCCAGAACACCCCAAAAAACCCCCCCAGAACACCCCAAAACTCCCCAGGGGCCCCCCAAAACCCCCTCAGGGCCCCCCCAAACCCCCCCATGCTGTTACCGGGGGTCTCGGCCCCCCTGTGCCCCTCGTCCCGGGGCAGTTTCTCCACGAGGAAGAGGAGCAGGCGCCGCACGTCGTGCTCGGAGCTGTACAGGAAGGTCTGGTAGCCAACGTCACCCCCAAAGCCCAGCTCCTGAGGGGACACCCCGAAAACACCCATGGGGGCACCCCGAAATTCTTGGGGGCGCCACAAAGTTTATGGGGAGACCCCAAAATTCGTGGGGAGATCCCAAAATTCGTGGGGATACCCTAAAATTCATGGGTAGACCCCAAAATTCGATGGGGAGATCCCAAAATTTATGGTGAGACCCCAAAATTCATGGGGACACCCCAAAATTTATGGTGAGACCCCAAAATTCGTGGGGAGACCCCAAAATTTATGGTGAGACCCCAAAATTCATAGGGGCACCCCAAAATTCGTGGGGAGATCCCAAAATCTGTGGGGACACCCCAAAATTCATGGGGAGACCCCAAAATTTATGGGGAAACCCCAAAATTCGTGGGGAGACCCCAAAATTCAAGGGGACACCCCAAAATTCGTGGGGATACCCTAAAATTCATGGGGAGACCCCAAAGTTCGTGGGAAGACCCTAAAATTCATGGGGAGACCCCGAAATTCATGGGGAGATCCCAAAATTTATGGGGAGACCCCAAAATTCGTGGGGATACCCCAAAGTTTATGGGGAGACCCCAAAATTCGTGGGGAGACCCCAAAATTTATGGTGAGACCCCAAAATTCAAGGGGACACCCCAAAATTCGTGGGGATACCCTAAAATTCATGGGGAGACCCCAAAGTTCGTGGGGAGACCCCAAAGTTTATGGGGAGACCCCAAAATTCGTGGGGAGATCCCAAAATTCATGAGGAGATCCCAAAATTCGTGGGGAGACTCCAAAACTCGTGGGGACACCCCAAAGTTTATGGTGAGACCCCAAAATTCGTGGGGATACCCTAAAATTCATGGGGAGACCCCAAAATTCATGGGGAGACCCCAAAGTTTATGGGAAGACCCCGAAATTCGTGGGGAGACCCCAAAATTCGTGGGGAGACCCCAAAATTTATGGTGAGACCCCAAAATTCAAGGGGACACCCCAAAATTCGTGGGGATACCCTAAAATTCATGGGGAGACCCCAAAATTCATGGGGACACCCCAAAATTCGTGGGGAGACTCCAAAACTCGTGGGGACACCCCAAAGTTTATGGTAAGACCCCAAAATTCGTGGGGATACCCTAAAATTCATGGGGAGACCCCAAAATTCGATGGGGAACATCCCAAAATCTGTGGGGACACCCCAAAGTTTATGGTGAGACCCCAAAATTCATCGGGGCACCCCAAAACCAAACCCCAGCTCCTACAGCCCCCCAAAACCAAACCCCAGACTCCCCAAAACCACCCCAAACTCATTAAAACCAACCCCCAGCCCCCCCCAAACCAACCCCCAGACCCCCAAAACCAATCCCAGCCCCCCAAATTCAACCTCCAGCCCCTCAATTCCAACCCCACACCCCCCCAAATCCAACCCAGAGCCCCCCAAAATAACCCCCAGCTCCCTAAAAACCACCCCCAACTTATTAAAAACAACCCGGAGACCCCCCAAAACCAATCCCAGCCCCCCAAATTCAACCTCCAGCCCCTCCATTCCAACCCAGAGCCCCCCCAAAATAACACACAGCCCCCCAAAACCACCCCCAACTCATTAAGAACAAACCCCAGCCCCCAAAACCAAACCCCAGCCCCCCAAAACCACCCCAAACTCATTAAAACCAAGCCCTAGCCCCCCCAAAAACACCCCCAAATTCCCAAAAGCAACCCCCAGACCCCAAATTCAACCTCCAGCCCCTCAAATCCAACCCAGAGCCCCAAATCCAACCGAGCCCCCCAAAATAACCCCCAGCTCCCTAAAAACCACCCCCAACTTATTAAAAACAACCACCAGCCCCCCAAAACCAACTCCCAGACCCCCAACACCAACCTCCAGCCCCTCAAATCCAACCCAGAGCCCCCCCAAAAATAACCCCCAACCCCCCAAAACCACCCCCAACTCATCAAAACCAACCCCCAGCCCCCCAAAACCAACCCCAGCCCCCCCAAAACCAAACCCCAGACTCCCCAAAACCACCCCAAACTCATTAAAACCAACCCCTAGCCCCCCAAAACCAACCCCCAGACCCCCAAAACCAATCCCAGACCCCCAAATTCAACCTCCATCCCCTCAAATCCAACCCAGAGCCCCCCAAAAATAACCCCCAGCCGCCCAAAACCACCCCCAACTCATTAAAACCAACCCCTAGCCCCCCAAAACCACCCCCAAATTCCCAAAAGCAACCCCAAGCCCCCAAATCCAACCCCAGACCCCCAAATCCAACCCAGAGCCCCCCAAAATAACCCCCAGCTCCCTAAAAACCACCCCCAACTTATTAAAAACAACCACCAGCCCCCCCAAAACCAACCCCCAGACCCCCAAATTCAACCTCCGACCCCTCAAATCCAACCCAGAGCCCCAAAAATCCAACCCCAGACCCCCCCAAATCCAACCACAGCCCCCAAAATAACCCCCAGCTCCCTAAAAGCCACCCCCAACTTATTAAAAACAACCCCCAGCCCCCCAAAACAGCCAACAGCCCCCCAAAACCACCCCAAACTCATTAAAACCAACCCCTAGCCTCCCCAAAACACCCCCAAATTCCCAAAAGAAACCCCCAGACCCCAAATTCAACCTCCAGCTCCTCAATTCCAACCCAGAGCCCCCCCAAAAATAATCCCCAGCCCCCCCAAAACCATCCCCAACTCATTAAAACCAACCCCCAGCCCCCCAAAACCAACCCCCAGCCCCCCAAAACCAACCTCCAACTCATTAGGAACAAACCCCAGCCCCCCCAAACCAGACCCCAGCCCCCCCAAACCAGACCCCAGCCACCCCAAACCAAACCCCAGCTCCCCAAAACCACCCCAAACTCATTATGAACAACCCCCAGCCCCCCAAAACCAGACCCCAGACCCCCCAAAACCAAACCTCAGACTCCCCAAAACCACCCCCAACTCATCAAAACCAACCCCCAGCCCCCCAAAACCCACCCCCAACTCATTAGGAAGAAACCCCAGCCCCCCAAAACCAACCCCAGCGCCCAAAACCAACCCCCAGCCCCCCAAAAAACCACCCTGAACCCAATCAAAACAACCCCAAATTCATTCAAAACAACCCCCAGCCCCCAAAAGCCAACCCCCAGTCCCCCCAAACCCGACCCCAGACCCCCCAAATCCAACCACAGCCCCCCAAAATAACCCCCAGCACCCCAAAACACCCCCAAATTCATTAAAAACAACCCCCAGACCCTCCCAAAAACAACCCCAAGCCCCCCAAAATCACCCCAAATTCACTGGAACCACCCCAGCAGAGGACACTGAGCTGAGGCACCTCCCAATTTTGGGATATTTTTTGTGGGTTTTTGGGAATTTTTGGTGGTTTTTTGGGGATTTTTTTTTTTTTTTGTGTGTGTTTTTTGGGGCGGATTTTTCTGTGGTTTTTTGGGGATTTTTTGGTGGGTTTTTGTGGTTTTTTTGGGGGGATTTTTTGGTGGATTTTTGGGGATTTTTTGGTGGATTTTGAGGATTTTTTGGGGGATTTTTTTGGGGGATTTTTGGGGATTTTTTGGGGTTTTGGTGGGATTTTTTTGGGGATTTCTTTTTTTGTGTTTTTTGCGGATTTTTGGGTATTTTGGGGCTCAGGGTACCTGGCAAGCTGTGGCCAGCTCCGAGGCCAGACAGGGGCAGCTCCCGATTTTTGGGAGATTTTTTGTGTTTTTTTGTGGTTTTGGGGTTTTTTGGGGGGGATTTTTTGGGGGATTTCTTTTTTTGTGTTTTTTGCGGATTTTTGGGTATTTCGGGGCTCAGGGTACCTGGCAGGCCGTGGCCAGCTCCGAGGCCAGGCGGGGGCAGCTCCCAGTTTTTGGGAGGTTTTTTGTGGATGTTTTGGTGGATTTTTTTGGGATTTTTTGGGGTATTTCGGTGCTCAGGGTACCTGGCAGGCTGTGGCCAGCTCCGAGGCGAGACAGGGGCAGCTCCCGATTTTTGGAGATTTTTTTGTGGGTTTTTCTGTATTTTTGGGGTTTTTTTGGGGGGATTTTTGGGTATTTTGGGGCTCAGGGTACCCGGCAGGCCGTGGCCAGCTCCGAGGCGAGACAGGGGCAGCTCCCGATTTTTGGGAGATTTTTGTGGGTTTTTTGTGGATTTTTCTGTATTTTTGTGGATTTTTTGGGGTTTTTTTGGGGTATTTCGGGGCTCAGGGTACCTGGCAGGCCACGGTCAGCTCCGAGGCCAGGCGGGGGCAGCTCCCAATTTTTGGGAGATTTTTTGTGGATTTTTTGGCGTTTTTTTGGGGGTATTTCAGGGCTCAGGGTACCTGGCAGGCCACGGCCAGCTCCGAGGCCAGGCAGGGGCAGCTCCCAATTTTTGGGAGATTTTCGTGGGGTTTTTGGGGGATTTTTCTGTATTTTGGGGGGGGGGTTTTGGGGATTTTGGGGTATTTCGGGGCTCAGGGTACCTGGCAGGCAACAGCCAGCTCCGAGGCCAGGCAGGGGCAGCTCCCGTTTTTTGGGAGATTTTTGTGGGTTTTTTGTGGATTTTTCTGTATTTTTGTGGATTTTTTGGGGTTTTTTTGGGGTATTTTGGGGCTCAGGGTACCTGGCAGGCCGCGGCCAGCTCCGAGGCCAGGCGGGGGCAGCTCCCAATTTTTGGGAGA
The DNA here is from genome assembly GCA_036010785.1 of Ammospiza maritima maritima. Classification (NCBI taxonomy): domain Eukaryota; kingdom Metazoa; phylum Chordata; class Aves; order Passeriformes; family Passerellidae; genus Ammospiza; species Ammospiza maritima. Next base: position 961,709 of record CM069700.1, on the reverse strand, counting down.
TTTTTTGTGGATTTTTTGGGGTTTTTTTGGGGGTATTTCAGGGCTCAGGGTACCTGGCAGGCCGCGGCCAGCTCGGAGGCCAGGCGGGGGCAGCTCCCGATTTTTGGGAGATTTTTCGTGGGGTTTTGGGGGGATTTTTCTGTATTTTTGGGGGGGTTTTTTGGGGATTTTGGGGTATTTCGGGGCTCAGGGTACCTGGCAGGCCATGGCCAGCTCCGAGGCCAGGCGGGGGCAGCTCCCAATTTTTGGGAGATTTTTTGTGGATTTTTTTGTGGATTTTTTGGGGTTTTTGGGGGATTTTTTTTGGTGGTTTTTTGGGGATTTTTCTGTGGTTTTTTGGGGTGCAGGGTACCCGGCAGGCCGTGGCCAGCTCCGAGGCGAGACAGGGGCAGCTCCCAATTTTTGGGAGATTTTTTGTGGGTTTCTTGTGGATTTTTCTGTATTTTTGGGGGTTTTTTTGGGGATTTTTGGGGTATTTCGGGGCTCAGGGTACCTGGCAGGCAACAGCCAGCTCCGAGGCCAGGCAGGGGCAGCTCCCGTTTTTTGGGAGATTTTTGTGGGTTTTTTGTGGATTTTTCTGTATTTTTGTGGATTTTTTGGGGTTTTTTGGGGGTATTTTGGGGCTCAGGGTACCTGGCAGGCTGCGGCCAGCTCCGAGGCCAGGAAGGGGCAGCTCCCGATTTTTGGGAGGTTTTTTGTGGATTTTTTTGTGGATTTTTTGGGGGTTTTTTTGGGGTATTTTGGGGCTCAGGGTACCTGGCAGGCCGCGGCCAGCTCCGAGGCCAGGCGGGGGCAGCTCCCAATTTTTGGGAGATTTTTTGTGGATTTTTCTGTATTTTTGGGGGTTTTTTTTGGGGATTTTGGGGTATTTCGGGGCTCAGGGTACCTGGCAGGCCGCGGCCAGCTCCGAGGCCAGGCGGAAGCGGGCGGAGATGCCCGGGGGCAGCGCCGGGCTCAGGGCATTGCCCAGCGCGGGGCTCACGGCCCGCAGGCACCGAACGGCGGCGGCCACGACGAGCTCGGGGGTGAGATCCCGAACGCTCTGGACTTCGGGGGGCACCGACCTGAGGGGAAAACAGCATTGGAGACCCCCAAAATCGTCACAGACCCCCCCCCCCGAGATCCTGACATCATCACAGCACCCCTAAAATCCTGATAGAGCCCCAAAATTCTGACACATCCGGGCTCAGCTCCCGCACGCTCTGAACCTCGGCGGGCACCAACATAGGGACCCCCAAAATCGTCACAGACCCCCTCAAACCTGTATCCCAAACGTCCCGAAAATCCCCAAAACAGCCCCCAAAAAAGCCCCTAAAAACATCAAAACAGCCCCCCAAAAATGCCCAAAACAGCCCCCAAAAATCCCTCAAAACAGCCCCCCAAAAATCCCTAAAACAATCCCCAAAACAGCCCTCAGAAATCCCCAAAACAATCCCCAAAACAGCCCCCCAAAAGCCCCAAAATAGCCCTGCAAACACTCCCAAAAGAGCCCCCCAAAAAAGCTCCCCCCAAATCCCCAAGGCAGCCCCAAAAAATCCCCAAACAGCCCCCCAAAATCGGGAGACCCCCAGCAGCAGCTCCGGCCTCAGCTCCCGCACGCTCTGAACCTCGGGGGGCACCGCCCTGGGGACCCCAAAATCGTCACAGACCCCCCAAAATTATCACAGACCCCTGACATCGTCACAGACCCCAAAATCCTGAGAGTGACCCCAAAATCCTGACACCTCAGGGCTCAGCTCCCGCACGCTCGGAACATCGGGGGGCACCAACCTGGGGACCCCCAAATCGTCACAGACCCCCCCACTTCTTCACAGCACCCCAAAATCCTGATATCCTCTTTTTGGGGGGCACAGAAATCCCATAGCCCAAATGCCGGGGTCACCCTATCTTCAGTGTCTCCCAGAGAACGCCGCAAACGCCAAAACTCTCCCCCAAAAATCCCCAAAATAATCCCAAATTCCCCCTCAGGGACCCCCAACAATCCCCTCAATCCCCCCCCAAATTCACTCAGAACCCCCCCAAACCTCTCCAGGGACCCCTACCCAAATTCCTCGGGATTTTATCAGTGACCCCCACAAAAATCCCCCTCAGAGACCCCCAAAAATCCACCCAGCCCCCCCCCCCCAATTCCCTCACGACCCCCACAGCCTCCCGAGTGCCCCCCCCAAATCCCCCTCAGGGACCCCCAAAAATCCCCTCAGGGCCCCCCCAGTTCGCTCAGGACCCCCACAGCCTCTCCAGGGACCCCCACCCAAATTCCTCGGGGGTGCCCCCAAACCTCCATGGGGGTGTCCCTCTGTCCTTCCACAGCCCCCCCCTCACAGACACCCCAAATTCCTCAGTGCCCCCCGAGATCCCCCCACCACCCAAACCCCCCCATTCCCGCCTCACTCACGTCCCCGCCTGGCGCAGGGAGTGGATCAGGATCTTGTCCACCTCCTCCATGGTCGGGGGGGGTCCCCAAATTTTGGAGGGGGGAAAAATTTGGGGAGATTTGGGGGGGGCTCCCTCACAGAGCGCGCGGCCGCCGCTCACGTGAGGGGAAAGGGGCGGAGCGAGGCGCGCGGGGGAAGATGGGAGTTGTAGGCAGCGATCCTGGAAGCGCGGGGCATGACGGGAGTTGTAGGCCTTAGTGGCGGAGAATGACGGGAGTTGTAGGCAGCGAGCCTGGAACTGCGGGGCATGACGGGAGTTGTAGGCGGCGGCGTGTGGCGGGAAAAGGCGGGAAAATGGTGGGCGGGGGCCGAGAGGGGATGGAGCCTATGGGGAATGTAAGGGGAAGGAATGGCACCCAGCAGGTGTTTGAGGGGAAAATAGTGTTCATGAGGGGTGGGAGAGCAGGAAGTGCCGCCTGTAGGGTGTGAGGGAAAGCGGAGGGGGAAGATGGAGCCCGTGAGGGCAGTGGGGGAATGGAACCTGTGAGGGGAGGAATATGTGAGGGGAGGATGTGGCACCTGGGGACACATTGAGGGTGGCATTGGCAGTGCAGAAGGAACGATGGGAATCGATGGCTTTGAGGGTTTTTCCCGATCTGAATAATTCTGTGATTTTGTGCAAGGGGAACCTGCAGGGCCTGAGGGGGAAATGGCGCCGGTCCGGCAACGCCGTGACACCCGTGGGGCTTGACGGGAGTTGTAGGCGGCGGTCGCAGAGCATGACGGGAGTTGTAGGCGGCGGCGTGTGGCGGGAAAAGGCGGGAAAATGGCAGGCAGAGAGCTGTGAGGCCTGTGGGAAATGTGAGGGGAAGGAATGGATTCCCACATGCGTCCAGCGCTGTAATAAACACACCGGCTTTACAACTTTCACAAAAGTTGTGGTGTTTTATTTATTTCCACAAAACATTGTAGGCGGTGGTGGCGGGGCATGACAGGAGTTGTAGGCAGTGGGCCTGGAGCCGCAGGGCATGACGGAAGTTGTAGGCGGCAGTGGCGGAGCATCATTGGAATTGTAGGCGGAGGCGTGTGGCCAGAAAAGGCGGGAAAATGGCGGGTGGGGGCTGTGAGGGGACATGGAGCCCGTGGGGAATGTGAGGGGAAGGAATGGATTCCCACATGTATCCAGTGCTGTAATAAAGCACACTGGCTTTACAACTTTCACAAAAGTTGTGGAGTTTTGTTTATTTCCGCAAAACATTACAGGCGGCGGAGGCGGAGCGCGACAGGAGTTGTAGGCAGCAGTGCTGAAACCGCGGGGCATGAAGGGAGTTGTAGGCGGCCGTGGCGGGGCATGACGGGAGTTGTAGGCCGCGGTGTGTGGCGGGAAAAGGCGGGAAAATGGCGGGCGGGGGCCGTGAGGAGATGGAGCCTGTGGGGAATGTGAGGGGAAGGAATGGCACCCAGCCGGTGTCAGAGGGCAAAACGGTGCCCGTGAGGGGCGGGAGAGCGGGAAATGCCGCCTGTGGGATGTGAGGGAAAGCGGAGGGGGAAATGGAGGTCGTGAGGGCGGTGGGGGAATGGAACCTGTGAGGGGAGGAATGTGTGAGGGGAGAACGTGTGTGAAAAATGCATATTTTATAATTGGCTTTTCGCAAATATTCAAATTCAGACTGTTAGAATTAGGAGGAAGAAGTTGACGATGACCAGACAGAATTCTGTGTTTGAATGGAATTTATGCATCAGGAAGTGTGTGAAGATTCATTATTCATTATGAGGTGTATGAATATGCAACGGGTTGCTGTTTTTAAGGGTTAATCCTCTGTTAATTTTGTCCTTTTTTTAGGCTTATTTTGCCCAAAAAAAAGTATGTGGACATCGGTAATTCTTTGTGTATGTTGTCTCATATTGTCCTAATTCAGTTTGTCCAAGTTAATATTACTCTAATTGTCGAAAATTTTAATACTCTAGTTGTATTACTATTTTTTCTAACCATTTTATTATTATTAAGCTTTTAAAATTTTAGAAACAAATGGTTGGCGTTTTTCACACACCCGTCCCCAATCCCCCTCACCTGTTCCCACCTGTCCCCTCCCCCCCTCTCTTGTCCCCTCCCCCTCCTCCCCTCCCCCACGTGCCCCGCGCCGCCCCTCCCCCCTCCCCGTTAATCCCCGGTAATCCCCGGCCGGGACGAGCCGGGACCGAGCCCTGGATAGGCCGGGGAGGGACCCCCGAGCCCACCGACCCTGACACCCCTAAATACCCCCTGAGCCCCCCCTGAGCACCCTAAACACCCCCTGAACCCCGTGCCCACAACCCTGACCCCATTAAATTCCGCCCGGACCCCCTAAATTCCCCTCCGAGCCCCTTAAACACTCCCTGACCCCCTTAAACCCCCCCCCCGAGCCCCCTGAACCCCCCTAAATACCCCCTGACCCCCCTAAATACCCCCTGGACCCTCCTATATACACCTGGACTACCCCAAACACCCCCGGACCCTCCCTAAACACCCCTGACCCTCCTAAATACCCCCTGAACCCCCTAATTACCCCCTAAACACCCCTGGACCCCCCTAAATACCCCTCAAACACTCTAAATACCCCCTGAACCCCCCTAAATACCCCCTGAACACCCCTAAGCCCCTCCGACCCCCTTAAACACTCCCTGACCCCCTTAAACCCCCCCTGAGCCCCCTGAATCCCCTAAATACCCCTGAACCCCCCTAAATCCTCTGAGCCCCCTCCCACCCCCCTAAACACCCCCTGAACCCTCTTAAATATCCCCCAAAGCACCCTAAATACCCCCCGAACCCCCCCGAGACCCCTAAATACCCCCCCGGACCCCCCCTAAATACCCCCTGAGCCTCCTGAACACCTTTGGACCCTCCCTGAAGCCCCTAAATACCCCCTGAACCCCCCTAAATACCCCCTGAACCCCCCTAAATACCCCTGAACCCCCTAAATACCCCTGAACACCCCTAAACAGCCCCTGAGTCCCCTAAATGCCCCCTGAACCTTCCTAAAATCCCCCTGAACCTTCCTAAAAACCCCCTGAGCCCCCCTAAACACCGCCTGAACCCGCCTAAATACCCCCAAGATCCCCTAAATACCCCTTGACCCCCCCTAAATACCCCCAAATCCCCCCTGACCCCTCAATCACCCCCAAACCCCCTCTAAACACCCCCTGAACCCTTCTAAATACCCCCTGACCCCCCTAAATACCCCCTGAACCCCCATAAACACCCCTGACCACCTCCTAAACACCCCTGACCCCTCTGAACCCCCTTAAACACCCCCTGAATCCCCCTAAAAACCCCCTGAACCTCCTTAAACACCCCCTGAACCCCCCTAAATACCCCCTGAACCCCCTTAAATACCCTCTGACCCCCCCGAAATACCCCCTGAATCCCCCTAAATACCCCCCTGAACCCCCCAGCCCCCTCCGATCCATCCCCTCCATGATCCCAAATCCCCACAGACCCCACAAATCCCCCTGAGAATCCTTTGGGTACCCCAAAACCTCCCGGATCCCCCCCAAATCCCCCAAAACCTCGCGGATCCCCCCCACCCCAAAATGTCAGAGTCAGAGGAGAACGGAGACGGTGAGTTTGGGGGGGCCCTGAGGGGTTTGGGGGTGTCCAGAAAGATTTGGGGGGGGGGGGGGGTCCAAAAAACGTTTTGAGGGGGTCCATAAAGATTTGGGGGTGTCCTGGAAGGTTTTGGGGGGGTCCCTGAAGGTTTTGGGGTGTCCTGGAAGGTTTGGGCATATCCGGAAAGATTTGGGGGGGTCCTGAAAGGTTTGGGGGTGTCCCTGAGGATTTTGGGGGGTCCATGAGGGGTTGGGGGTCCTTGAGGATTTGGGGGGGGGGGGTCCATAAAGATTTCGGGGTGTCCAGGAAGGTTTGGGGGAGTCCTGGAAGGTTTGGGGGGGATCCCTGAAGGTCTGGGGGGGGGTCCGGAAAGAATTGGGAGGGTCCATAAAGATTTTGGGGGGGGGGGGGTCTATAAAAGTTTGGGGGGGTCCGGAAAGATTTGGGGGGGGTCCAGGAGGGGTTGGGGTGTCCATAAAGATTTGGGGGGGTGTCCCTGAGGGTTTGGGGGGGATCCCTGAGGATTTAGGGGGTGTCCCTGAGGGTTTGGGGGGGATCCCTGAGGATTTGGGGGGATCCCCGAGGGTTTGGGGGTGTTCTGGAAGATTTTGGGAGGTCCTTAAGAGTTTTGGGGTGTCCCTGAGGGTTTTGGGGGGGGTCCATAAAAGTTTGGGGGGCTCCATAAAGCTTTGGGGGGCTCCAGAAAAGTTTGGGGGGGGGGTCCATAAAGATTTGAGGGGCTCCATAAAGCTTTGGGGGTGTCCATAAAGATTGGGGGGTGTCCGGAAAAGTCGGGGGGGGGCCCATAAAGATTCGGGGGGCTCCATAAAGATTTGGGGGGGATCCATAAAGATTTGGGGGGGATCCATAAAAACTTGGAGGTCTCCACAAAGATTTGGGGGGGGGGGGATGGTCCATAAAGATTTGGGGGTGTCCCTGAGGGTTTCGGGGTGTCGTGGAAAGTTTGAGGGGGTCCCTGAGGGTTTTGGGAGGGTCCGTGAATGTTTAGGGGGTCCGGAAAGGTTTGGGGGGGTCCGGAACGATTTGGGGGGGGGGGGCTCCATAAAGATTTGGGGTGTCCCATAAATCTTTGGGGTGTCCCTGACCGCCCCTTTCCCCCCGCAGGCCCCCCCAAGGATCTCTCCCCCTTGGCCGAGGCCCTGGGGCAGCCCCTGGGCTGGGGGGGCTCCGGGGGGGCTCCGGGGGGTCCCGAGACCCCCCCGGGGCAGCGGCAGCGCCGCCCCCCCCACCCCAAACACAAACCCCAGGGGGGGTCTGGGGGCGTCCATCGCTCCCCCCGCGCCCTCTTCTGCCTCCGCCTCAACAACCCCATCCGGAGGGCGGCCATCAGCATCGTGGAGTGGAAGTGAGGAGGGGGCTTGGGGGGTCTGGGGGGGTCTGGGGGCTGTGGTCAGCATCGTGGAGTGGAAGTGAGGAGGGGGCTTGGGGGGTCTGGGGGGGTCTGGGGGCTGTGGTCAGCATCGTGGAGTGGAAGTGAGGAGGGGGCTTGGGGGGTCTGGGGGGGTCTGGGGGCTGTGGTCAGCATCGTGGAGTGGAAGTGAGGAGGGGGCTTGGGGGGTCTGGGGGGGTCTGGGGGCTGTGGTCAGCATCGTGGAGTGGAAGTGAGTGGGGGTCTTGGGGGTCTGGGTGGGCTAATTTTGGGGTGGAAGTGAGTGAGGGGATTTGGGGGTCTGGGGGCGGCCATCAGCATCGTGGAGTGGAAGTGAGGAGGGGGCTTGGGGGGTCTGGGGGGCTTTGGGGGGTCTGGGGGCTGTGGTCAGCATCGTGGAGTGGAAGTGAGGAGGGGGCTTGGGGGCTTTGGGGGTCTGGGGGTGCCAGTCGTGGGGTGGAATTGAGTGGGGGGCTCAGGAGCTTTGTGAGTCTGGGGGCTGCCATTGACATCATGGATTGGAAGTGAGTAGGGGGCTCGGGGGATTTGGGGGATTTGGGGGCTGCCGTCACCATCCTGGAGTGGAATTGAGTGGGGGTCTGGGGGATTTGGGGTCCTTGCAGACCCCTCCCCACACCCGGCGCCCCCCACTCCCCCCCAGACCCTTCGACATCCTCATCCTCGCCACCATCTTCGCCAACTGCGTGGCCCTGGGGGTCTACATCCCCTTCCCCGAGGACGACTCCAACGCCTCCAACCACAACCTGGTGAGACCCCAGACCCACCCGGGCACGGGGAGAGACCCCAGACCCACCCGGGCACAGGGGGCTTCAACCACAACCTGGTGAGAGAGCCCAGACCCACCTGGGAGCGGGGAGAGACCCCAGACCCACCTGGGCACCCCCAGACCCACCCGGGCGCAGGGAGAGACCCCAGACCCACCTGGGCATAGGGGGCTTCAACCACAACCTGGTGAGACCCCAGACCCACCCGGGCACGGGGAGAGACCCCAGACCCACCTGGGAGTGGGGAGAGACCCCAGACCCACCCAGAATGGGGGGCTTCACCCACCCTGGCACTGCCCTGGGGGGCTTCAACCACAACCTGGTGAGACCCCAGACCCACCCTGGACCCCTGGGCTGGGGGTGACACCCTGGGGAGGTGACAGCGGCTATGGGGACACGGGGATGGGGGTGACACCTCAGAGGGTGGCACCGTGGGGTGGCAGGGGATGTGGGGACCCTGGGGTGGGGGTGACGCCCTAGGGAGGTGACAGAGGGTTTGGGGACCCGAGGGTAGAGGTGACACCCACGGCGGTGGCACCGTGGGGTTACACCCTGGGGACATGCCAGGGGGTGGCACCGTGTGGTGGCAGCGGCCGTGGGGACACGGGGATGGAGGTGACACCTTGGGGAGGTGACAGAGGGTGACACCCTGAGGGGGTGCCAGGGGCTGCGAGGACCCGAGCGTGGGGGTGACGCCCCAGAGGGTGGCACTGTGGGGTGACACCTTGGGGAGGTGACAGAGGGTGACACCCTGAGGGGGTGCCAGGGGCTGCGAGGACCCAGGGGCTGTGGGTGACACCCCAGAGGGTGGCACTGTGGGGTGACACCTTGGGGAGGTGACAGAGGGTGACACCCTGAGGGGGTGCCAGGGGCTGCGAGGACCCGAGCGTGGGGGTGACGCCCCAGAGGGTGGCACTGTGGGGTGACACCTTGGGGAGGTGACAGAGGGTGGCACCGCGGGGTGACAGAGGCTGCGAGGACCCAGGGGCTGTGGGTGACACCCCAGAGGGTGGCACCGCGGGTGGCAGGGACTGTTGGCACCCGGGGGCGGGGCTGTGTCACGCGTGTCCCCTGTGCCGCCGTGTCCCCGTGTCACCCGCCTGTGCCGCTGCCGTAATCCGCTTTGTCACCTAATCCCGGCTGAGCCGCCCCTGTCACCCACAGAGGGGACACTGGGAGGGGACTGGAGGGGGACAAATGTCCCTTGTCACCCCGAGGGGGGGACAACGGGGCAGGACACCCCAAATATCTCATCTGGTGTCCCCAAATGTCCCTGTCACTTGTCCAATGGCAAAGGGAGGTCCCAAAGTGTTCCTGTCCCTTGTCCCCAAATGTCCCCAGGATGGAGGGATCAGTGAGGGTCCCCAAATGTCCCCAAAAGGGGAAGGGGACACTGAACAGCGAGGAGACCCCAAATGTCTGTCCCCAAAAGGGAACACTGAGAACAATGAGGGTCCCCAAATGTCCCCAAAAAGAGACACTGAGCAGTGAGGGGACCCCAAATGTCCCCAGGATGGAGGGGTCAGTGAGGGTCCCCAAATGTCCCCAAAAGGGGAAGGGGACACTGAGCAGCGAGAGGATGGAGATGTCCTGAAATGTCCTCCTGGAGAAGGGGTCAGGGTGTCCCCAAAAGAGGAAGGGGACACCGGGTGACCCCAAAAGGGGACAGGGGACACCGGGTGACCCCATAACCCCCTGAATCCGGGTGTTGTGACTCCCCAGGAGCAGGTGGAGCTCGTGTTCCTCATCATCCTCATGGTGGAGCAATGAGGGGACAGAAATGTCCTCCTGGAGAAGGGGTCAGAATGTCAGGAGAGGGAGGTCACCAAAAGGGGACAGGGGACGCTGGGTGACCCCATAACCCCCTGAACCATCATTTCTGACCCCGTTTTGCCCCTCCAGGAGCAGGTGGAGTTCGTGTTCCTCATCATCCTCATGGTGGAGCAATGAAAAGATGGAGATGTCCTGAAATGCAATGGGGTCAGGGTGTCCCCAACAGGGACAGGGGACACCGGGTGACCCCATAACCCCCTGAATCATGGCTTGCTGACCCTCCCCACCCATTGTGCCCTTTCAGGAGCAGGTGGAGCTCGTGTTCCTCATCATCCTCATGGTGGAGCAATGAGGGGACAGAAATGTCCTCCTGGAGAAGGGGTCAGAATGTCAGGAGAGGGAGGTCACCAAAAGGGGACAGGGGACACTGGGTGACCCCATAACCCCCTGAACCATCATTTCTGACCCCATTTTGCCCCTCCAGGAGCAGGTGGAGTTCGTGTTCCTCATCATCTTCGTGGTGGAGCAATGAAAAGATGGAGATGTCCTGAAATGTGATGGGGTCAGGGTGACCCCAAAAGGGGACAGGGGACACCGGGTGACCCCATAACCCCCCGAATCATGGCTTGCTGACCCTCCCCACCCATTGTGCCCTTTCAGGAGCAGGTGGAGCTCGTGTTCCTCATCATCCTCATGGTGGAGCAATGAGGGGACAGAAATGTCCTCCTGGAGAAGGGGTCAGAATGTCAGGAGAGGGAGGTCACCAAAAGGGGACAGGGGACACCGGGTGACCCCATAACTCCCTGAACCATCATTTCTGACCCAGTTTTGCCCCTCCAGGAGCAGGTGGAGTTCGTGTTCCTCATCATCCTCGTGGTGGAGCAATGAAAAGATGGAGATGTCCTGAAATGCGATGGGGTCAGGGTGTCCCCAACAGGGACAGGGGACACCGGGTGACCCCATAACCCCCTGAATCATGGCTTGCTGACCCTCCCCACCCATTGCCCCCCTCCAGGAGCAGGTGGAGTACGTGTTCCTCATCATCTTCACCGTGGAGACCTTCCTGAAGATCATCGCCTACGGGCTGGTGCTGCACCCCAGCGCCTACATCCGCAACGGGTGGAACCTGCTGGACTTCGTCATCGTCATCGTGGGGTCGGCGCCTCTCTGGGGACACGGGGACGCCCGGCCGAGGTGGTGGCACGCCCGTGTGACCTCGCCGTGTCCCCGCAGGCTGTTCAGCGTCGTCCTGGAGCAGGTGTCCCACAAGCCGGGAGATGCCCACCACATGAGCGGGAAGCCGGGCGGCTTCGACGTCAAAGCTCTGCGCGCCTTCCGCGTCCTGCGCCCGCTGCGCCTCGTCTCCGGGGTGCCCAGTGAGAATTGGGGGGATTTGGGGGGATTTGGGGGGATTTTGGGGTCTGTGCCTCGTCTCCGGGGTGCCCAGTGAGAATTGGGGGGATTTGGGGGGGATTTGGGGTCTGTGCCTCGTGTCCGGGGTGCCCAGTGAGAATTGGGGGGATTTGGGGGGGATTTGGGGTCTGTGCCTCGTGTTCAGGGTCCCCAGTGAGAAATTGGGGGGATTTGGGGGGATTTGGGGGGTTTTGGGGTCTGTGCCTTGTATTTGGGGTCCTCAGTCAGAATTGGGGGGAATTTGGGGGATTTGGGGTCTGTGCCTTGTGTCCGGGGTTACCAGTGAGAAATTGGGGGGATTTGGGGGATTTTGGGGTCTGTGCCCCGTGTTCAGGGTCCCCAGTGAGAAATTGGGGGGATTTGGGGGGATTTTGGGGGTTTTGGGGTCTGTGCCTCGTGTTCGGGGTCCCCAGTGAGAAATTGGGGGGAATTTGGGATCTGTGCCTCGTGTCCGGGGTGCCCACTGAGAAACTGGGGGGATTTTGGGGGGATTTTGGGGGTTTTGGGGTCTGTGCCTCGTGTCTGGGGTTACCAGTGAGAAATTGGGGGGATTTGGGGGGATTTGGGGGATTTTGGGGTCTGTGCCCCGTGTTCAGGGTCCCCAGTGAGAAATTGGGGGGATTTGGGGGGATTTTGGGGGTTTTGGGGTCTGTGCCTCGTGTCCGGGGTGCCCAGTGAGAAATTGGGGAGTTTTGGGGGATTTTGGGGGGATTTGGGGGAAATTTGGGGGGTTTTGGGGTCTGTGCCTCGTGTTCGGGATCCCCAGTGAGAATTGGGGGTATTTTGGGGGCTTTTGAGGGGGTTTTGGGGGGATTTTGGGGGGAATTTGGGAGTTTTGGGGTCTGTGCCTCGTGTCGGGGGTGCCCAGTGAGAATTGGGGGGATTTGGGGGGTTTTGGGGTGTCCTTCAGGTCCTTCTCAATCCCACCTGTGCTAAACCAGGGGTTATGAGAATTTTGGGGGATCTCAGTGATTTATGTGAGGATTTTGGGGGGCTCAGGAAGGCGTTAGGAGAATTTTGAGGGTTCTTAGTGATTTATGTGAGGATTTGGGGTCTCACTGCTTTATGTGAGAATTTTGGGGGTCTCGGCAATTTCTATGAGGATTTTGGGGGGGCCTTAGGAAAGGGTTGTGAAGATTTTGGGGGGGGTCTCATTGATTTATATGAGAATTTTGGAGGTCTCAGTTACTTGTATGAGGATTTTGGGGTGCTCAGGGTAGCTGTGGGGATTTTGGGGGGCTCCGGGAGGTGTTTTGAGAATTTTGGGGGTGCTCAGCAATTTGTGTGAGGATTTTGGGGGAGCTCAATGATTTTTGTGAGAATTTTGGGGATCTCAGTGATTTCTATGAGGATTTTGAGGGAGCTCAGTGATTTATGTGAGGATTTGGGGTCTCACTGATTTATGTGAGGATTTTGGGGGGCTCAGGGAGGGGTTTTGAGGATTTTGGGGGTCTCAGTGATTTAAATGAGAATTCTGGGGGGGTCTCAGTGATTTAAATGAGAATTTTGGGGCTCTCAGAGATTTATGTGAGGATTTTGGGGATCTCAATGATTTATATGAGAATTTTGGGGGTCTTTGGGAGGGGTTGTGAAGATTTTGGGGGACTGAGTGATTTATATGAGAGTTTTGGGGGTCTCAGGGATTTATGTGAGGATTTTGTGGGGCTTAACGATTTGGGGGGCTTTCGGTGATTTATGTGGAGATTTTGGGTGTTTCAATGACTTCTATGAGAATTTTGGGGAGCTTAGTGATTAATATGAGAATTTTGGGGGTCTCAGTGATTTATATGAAAATTTTGGGGCTCTCAGTGATTTATGTGAGGATTTTGGAAGGCTCAGGGAGGTGTTTTAAGGATTTTGAGTGTCTCACTGATTTCTATGGGAATTTTTGGGGGTCTCAGTGATTTATATCAGAATTTTGAGGGGGTCTCAGGGAGGGGTTATGAGGATTTTGGGGGTCTCATTTATATGAGGATTTTTGGGCTCTCAATGATTTATATGAGAAATTTTGGGGATCTCACTGATTTGTATGATGATTTTGGGGGTGTCAATGATTTATATGAGAATTTTTGGGGTTCTCAGTGATTTAAATGAAGATTTTGGGGGTCTCGCTGATCTATGTGAAGATTTTGGGTCTCTCACTGATTTCTATGAGAATTTTGGGGGGCTCACTGATTTCTGTGAGGATTTTTGGGGTCTCAATGATTTCTAGGAGAATTTTGGGGATCTCAAGTATTTATATGAACATTTTGGGGCTCTCAGTGATTTATGTGAGGATTTTGGAAGGCTCAGGGAGGTGTTTTAAGGATTTTGAGTGTCTCACTGATTTCTATGAGAATTTTTGGCGTCCCGCTGATTTATGTGAGGATTTTGGGGGCCTCACTGATTTATATGAGAATTTTGAGGGGTCTCACTGATTTGTATGAAGATTTTGGGGGTCTCACTGATCTATGTGAGAATTTTAGGGCTCTCAGTGATTTATATGAGAATTTTTGGGCTCTCAGTGATTTATATGAGAATTTTTGGGGTCTCAGTGATTTATATGAGAATTTTTGGGCTCTCAGTGATTTATATGAGAATTTTGGGGTCTCAGTGATTTATATGAGAATTTTCGGGCTCTCAGTGATTTATATGAGAATCTTGGGTCTCTCAGCGATCTGTATGAGAATTTTGGGGGTCTCAGGGAGGAGTTTTAAGAATTTTGGGCGTCTCAGTGATTTCTATGAGAGTTTTGGGGCTATCAATGATTTATATGAGAATTTTTGGGGGCCTCACTGATTTATGTGAGGATTTTGGGGATCTCACTGATTTGTATGAGGATTTTGGGGCTATCAATGATTTATATGAGAATTGTGGGGGCCTCACTGATTTATGTGAGGATTTTGGGGATCTCACTGATTTGTATGAGGATTTTGGGGGTGTCAATGATTTATATGAGAATTTTTGGGGTTCTCAGTGATTTAAATGAAGATTTTGGGGGTCTCACTGATCTATGTGAAGACTTTGGGCTATCAATGATTTATATGAGAATTCTGGGGGCCTCACTGATTTCTATGACAATTCTGGGGGGGCCTCGCTGATTGATGTGAAGATTTTGGGGGCGTCGCTGATTGATATGAACATTTTGGGGTTCTCACTGATTTCCCATCTCCTTCCCACCTCGCCTGTTTGCCCCTCCAGGCCTTCACATCGTGCTCAACTCCATCATGAAGGCCATGGTGCCGCTGCTGCACATCGCGCTGCTCGTGCTCTTCGTCATCATCATCTACGCCATCATCGGCCTCGAGCTCTTCATCGGCCGCATGCACAAGACCTGCTTCTTCATCGGCTCTGGTGGGTGCTGGGGGGCACCAAAGGGGGGGGCACGGTGGGTTTGGGGCACCCCCAGAGTCTGAGGGCACCCCCAGAGTCCCCTCAGGGCTCCAGTTCAGGGATCGGGGTCACCGCGCTGAGACTGCCCTGAAATCTCTGGGAACGTCCCACTCCCAGAACTGGGGATCCCCCAGGACACCCCAACTCACTGAGACCCCCCCCCAAATTCTCTGAGAGCCCCCCCAGGACACCCCAGAGGGGTTTTGGGGTTCCCTAACACACTGAGAGCCCCCTAAAGCTCCTGAGACCCCAAACCCCAGCACTGAGGGTCTCCCAGGATACCCCAGTGGGTTTTGGGGTTCCCAGAACACTGAGGCCCCCCCTAAATTCACTAAAGACAGGACTGGGGGGCTCCAAACAGGGGGGGCACGGTGGGTTTGGGGCACCCCCAGAGTCTGAGGGCACCCCCAGAGTCCTCTCAGGGCTCCAGTTCAGGGATCGGGGTCACCGCGCTGAGACTGCCCTGAAATCCCTGGGATCGTCCCACTCCCAGAACTAGGGATCCCCCAGGACACCCCAGTGGGGTTTTGGGGTTCTTTAATACTCTGAGACCCCCATAGATTCCCTCTAGGTCACCCCAACAGGGTTTTGGGGCTCATCACCACACTTTGAGACCCCCCTAAATTCACTGAGAACCCCCCTAGGACATCCCAGCGGGGTTTTGGGGTTCCTGGAACACTGAGAGCCCCCTAAATCCCCTGAAGACCCTTCCAGGACAGCCCAGCAGGGTTTAACACACTGAGACCCCCCCTCTAAATTCCCTCTAGGACACCCCAGGGGGATTTTGGGGTTCCCAGTGCACTGAGACCCCCCTGAAGACCCCAGGACACCCCCAGAGTCCCCTCAGGGCTCCAGTTCAGGGATTGGGATCCCCATGCTGAGATTCCCCTAAAATTCCTGAGATCGTCCCACTCCCAGAACTGGGGGGGCACAGCGGGTTTGGGGCACCCCCAGAGTCAGGGGGACCCCCAGAAACCCCTCAGTGATCCCCAGGTTCTCCAGTTCAGGGATCGGGGTCCCCACACTGAGGTTCCCCTAAAATCTCTGAGACTGTCCCGCTCCCAGAACTGGGGGTCCCCCAGGACACCCCAGCGGGGTTTTGGGGTTCTTTAACGCACTGAGACCCCCAGAATCTCCTGAGTATCCCCCCAGGACACCCCAGTGGGGTTTTGGGGTTCAGTAACACACTGAGACCCCCCCCTAAATTCACTGAGAAATCCCCCAGGACACCCCAGTGGGCTTTTGGGGTCCTTTAATACTCTGAGACCCCCATAGATTCCCTCTAGGTCACCCCAACAGGGTTTTGGGGTTCATCACCACACTTTGAGACCCCCCTAAATTCACTGAGAACCCCCCCCGGACACCCCAGCGGGGTCTTGGGGTTCTTTAACGCACTGAGACCCCCAGAATCTCCTGAGTATCCCCCCAGGACACCCCACCAGGGTTTTGGGGTTCCCAACACTTTGAGACCCCCCCCTAAATTCACCGAGAACCCCCCCAAGAGAGCCCAGCAGGGTTCTGGGTTCCCTAATTTGGGGGAGGTCTTCTTAACACACTGAGACCCCCCCTAAATTCACTCTAGGACACCCCAGTGGGGTTTTGGGGTTCAGTAACACACTGAGCCCCCCAAAATCTCCTGAGTATCCCCCCAGGACACCCAAGCAGGGTTTTGGGGTTCAGTAACACACTGAGACCCCCCTAAATTCACTGAGAACCCCCCCCCAGGACACCCCAAGCAGGGTTTTGGGGTTCAGTAACACACTGAGCCCCCCCATAAATCCACTCTAGGACACCCCAGTGGGGTTTTGGGGTTCAGTAACACACTGAGCCCCCCAAAATCTCCTGAGTATCCCCCCAGGACACCCAAGCAGGGTTTTGGGGTTCAGTAACACACTGAGACCCCCATAAATTCACTGAGAACCCCCCCAGGACACCCCAAGCAGGGTTTTGGGGTTCAGTAACACACTGAGGCCCCCAAAATCTTCTGAGTATCCCCCCAGGACACCCCAGCAAGGTTTTGGGGTTCAGTAACACACTGAGCCCCCCCTAAATCCACTCTAGGACACCCCAGGGGGATTTTGGACTTCACAGAACATTGAGACCCCCCCTAAATTCACTGAAAACCCCCTCAGGACACCCCAGCAGGGTTTAACTCACTGAGACCCCCCCAAATTCCCTCTAGGTCACCCCAGTGGGGTTTTGGGGTTCCCAGAATACTGAGGCCCCCCTAAATCCCCTGAGAACATCTCCAGGGACAGGAATGTTCAGCAGGGACAGGAATTTCAGCAGGGACAGGAATTTTTAACAGGAATTTCAGCAGGGACAGGAATTTTTAACAGGAATTTTAGCAAGGACGCGAATTTCAGCAGGAATTTTCAGCTGGGACTTGAATTTTTATCAGGAACATGAATTTTAGCAAGGAAAGGAATTTTAGCAGGTACAGGAATTTTTAACAGGAATTTCAGCAGGGACAGGAATTTTTAACAGGAATTTTCAGCAAGGATGCGAATTTCAGCAGGAATTTTCAGCAGGTACAGGAATTTTTAACAGGAATTTCAGCAGGTATAGGAATTTTTAACAGGAATTTCAGCTGGGACAGGAATGATCAGCAGGAGTTTTCACCAGGGACAGACATTTAAACAGGAATTTCAGCAGGGACAGGAATTTTTAACAGGAATTTCAGCAGGGACAGGAATTTTTAACAGGAATTTCAGCAAGGACAGGAATTTTTAACGGGAACATGAATTTTAGCAAGGACAGGAATTTTAGCAGGGACAGGATTTTTTAACAGGAATTTTCAGCAGGGACAGGAATTTCAGCAGGGACAGGAATTTTTAACAGGAATTTCAGCAGGGACAGGAATTTTTAACAGGAATTTCAGCAGGGACAGGAATTTTTAACAGGAATTTCAGCAGGGACAGGAATTTTTAACAGGAATTTTAGCAAGGACGCGAATTTCAGCAGGAATTTTCAGCAGGGACAGGAATTTTTAACAGGAATTTTCAGCAGGGACAGGAATTTCAGCAGGGACAGGAATTTTTAACAGGAATTTTTAACAGGAATTTCAGCAGGGACAGGAATTTTTAACAGGAATTTCAGCAGGGACAGGAATTTTTAACAGGAATTTTTAACAGGAATTTCAGCAGGGACAGGAATTTTTAACAGGAATTTCAGCAGGGACAGGAATTTTTAACAGGAATTTTTAACAGGAATTTCAGCAGGGACAGGAATTTTTAACAGGAATTTCAGCAGGGACAGGAATTTTTAACAGGAATTTTTAACAGGAATTTCAGCAGGGACAGGAATTTTTAACAGGAATTTTCAGCAGGGACAGGAATTTTTAACAGGAATTTCAGCAGGGACAGGAATTTTTAGCGGGGCCAGCACCACCCCCAGGGTTCGGGAGCCGTCTCAGGCCGTGCCGCGGCCGGCGCTGTCACCGCGGTCGCTGTCGCTGTCCCCAGACCTGGAGTCCGAGGACGATCCCTCGCCGTGCGCGTTCTCGGGCCACGGGCGCGCGTGCGTGCAGAACAACACCGAGTGCCGCGGCCGCTGGGAGGGACCCAACGGCGGCATCACCAACTTCGACAACTTCTTCTTCGCCATGCTCACCGTGTTCCAGTGCATCACCATGGAGGGCTGGACCGATGTGCTCTACTGGGTGAGACCCCCGAAATCATAACCCCTCCCTGAGACCCCCAAAAATTCCCTTATAAATCATTGAGAGCCCCAAAATCCTCGCACACATCCCTGAGCTCACCGTGTTCCAGTGCATCACCGTGGAGGGCTGGACCGATGTGCTCTACTGGGTGAGACCCCAAAAATCACTGAGACCCCCCAAAATTCCCATATAAATCATTGAGAGCCCCAAAATTCTGATATAAATCATTGAGAGCCCCCAAAATCCTCACACACGTCCCTGAGCTCACCGTGTTCCAGTGCATCACCATGGAGGGCTGGACCGATGTGCTCTACTGGGTGAGACCCCCAAAATTCCCATATAAATCAGTGAGAGCCCCAAAATTCTGATATAAATCATTGAGAGCCCCAAAATCCTCACACACGTCCCTGAGCTCACCGTGTTCCAGTGCATCACCGTGGAGGGCTGGACCGATGTCCTTTACTGGGTGAGACCCCAAAAATCACTGAGACCCCCCAAAATTCCCATATAAATCAGTGGGACCCCCCAAAACCCTCACACACGTCCCTGAGCTCACCGTGTGCCAGTGCATCACCATGGAGGGCTGGACCGATGTCCTTTACTGGGTGAGACCCCAAAAAATCACTGAGACCCCCCAAAATTCCCATATAAATCAGTGGGACCCCCCAAAACCCTCACACACGTCCCTGAGCTCACCGTGTGCCAGTGCATCACCATGGAGGGCTGGACCGATGTCCTTTACTGGGTGAGACCCCAAAAATCACTGAGACCCCCAAAAATTCTGATATAAATCATTGAGACCCCCAAAATAATCATAACCCCTCCCTGAGACCCCCCAAAAATTCTGATATAAATCATTGAGACCCCCCAAAATCCTCACACACGTCCCTGAGCTCACCGTGTCCCAGTGCTTCACCATGGAGGGCTGGACCGACGTGCTCCACTGGGTGAGACCCCAAAAATCACTAAGACCCCCAAAATTCCCATATAAATCATTGAGACCCCCCAAAATTCCCATATAAATCATTGAGAGCCCCCAAATCCTCATAACCCCTCCCTGAGCTCACCATGTTCCAGCACTTCACCATGGAGGGCTGGACTGACGTGCTCTACTGGGTGAGACCCCAAAAATTCTGATATAAATCATTGAGCCCCCCCAAAATCACTGAGAACCCAAAATAACCATAACCCCTCCCTGAGACCCCCAAAAATTCTGATATAAATCATTGAGAGCCCCCAAAATCCTCATAACCTCTCCCTGAGCTCACCGTGTTCCAGTGCATCACCGTGGAGGGCTGGACTGACGTGCTCTACTGGGTGAGACCCCAAAAATTCTGATATAAATCATTGAGACCCCCAAAATAATCATAACCCCTCCCTGAGACCCCCAAAAATTCTGATATAAATCATTGAGACCCCCCAAAATCCTCACACACATCCCTGAGCTCACCGTGTCCCAGTGCATCACCGTGGAGGGCTGGACTGATGTGCTCCACTGGGTGAGACCCCAAAAATTCCCATATAAATCATTGAGTCCCCCAAAATCACTGAGAACCCCAAAATAATCATAACCCCTCCCTGAGACCCCCAAAAATTCCCATATAAATCATTGAGAGCCCCAAAATCCTCACACAAATCACTGAGAGCCCCCCAAAATCACTGAGCCCCCCAAAATCCTCACACAAATCACTGAGACCCCGAAAATTCTCATAATCCCTCCCTGAGGCCCCCAAAACTGCACTCAAATACTGAGAATTGATTTTTGGGGTTCCCCCTCACCCAACCACACCCAACCAGGGATTTTTGGGGTTCCCCCCTGACCCAAGGACAGATTAGGGATTTTTGGGGTCCCCCTCACCCCTGAATATGAATTTGGGATTTTTGGGGTCCCCCCCGTCACCTGAGCAGAGATTTTGGGGTCCCCCCCATGACCCGAACATCCATTTGGGATTTTTGGGGTTCCCCCATGACCCGAGGACAGATTTGGGATTGTTGGGGTCCCCCTGACCCCTGACCATGAATTTGGAATTTTTGGGGTTCCCCCATGACCCGAGGACAGATTTGGGATTTTTGGAGTCCCCCTCACCCCTGAACATCCATTTGAGATTTTTGGGGTCCCCCCCATGACCCGAACATGAATTTGGGATTTTTGGGGTCCCCCTGACCCGAGGACAGATTTGGGATTTTTGGGGTCCCCCCCATGACCCGAGGACAGATTTGGGATTTTTGGGGTCCCCCTCACCCCTGAACATGAATTTGGGATTTTTGGGGTTCCCCCATGACCCGAGGACAGATTTGGGATTGTTGGGGTCCCCCTGACCGTGCATTTGGGATTTTTGGGGTCCATTCCTGACCCGAACATCCATTTGGGATTTTTGGGGTTCCCCCCTGACCCGAGGACAGATTTGGGATTTTTGGGGTCCCCCTCACCCCTGAACATCCATTTGAGATTTTTGGGGTCCCCCCCATGACCCGAACATGAATTTGGGATTTTTGGGGTTCCCCCCTGACCCGAGGACAGATTTGGGATTTTTGGGGTCCCCCTGAGCCCAGTTCCCCTCCCCCACAGATGCAGGACGCCATGGGCCACGAGCTGCCCTGGATTTACTTCGTCAGCCTCGTCATCTTCGGCTCCTTCTTCGTGCTCAACCTCGTGCTGGGCGTGCTCAGCGGGTCGGCAGCGGCGATTGGGGCTTTTCGGGGTTTTTGGGGATTTTTTTAAGATTTTGGGGGTTTTTTGGGGATTTTTTGGGGATTTTTTTTTTTTTTTTTTTTTTGGATTTTGGGGTTTTTTTTTGGGATTTTTTTGAGATTTTTGGGGAATTTTTTTTTTTTTTTAATTTTTTGGGGATTTTTGGGGATTTTTTTGAGATTTTTGGGGGACTTTTTTGGGATTTTTTGGGGGGGTTTTTGAGAGTTTTTGGGGATTTGTTGGGATTTTTTGGGGTTTTTTTGGGATTTTTTTGGCATTTTTGGGGATTTTTTGGGCGATTTTTTGGGGATTTTGGGGGAATTTTTTTTTTCTTTTTTGGGGATTTTTTGGGATTTTTTGGGGGGATTTTGGGGGGATTTTTTGGGATTTTTTTGGGGATTTTTGGGGATTTTTTGGGGATTTTTTTTTTTTGAGATTTTTGGGGGATTTTTTGGGGGATTTTTTTGGGGGTTTTGGGGAGTTTTTGGGATTTTTTTGAGATTTTGGGGGATTTTGGGGGGATTTTTTTGAGATTTTTGGGGGATTTTTGGGGGTTTTTTGGGGATTTTTTGGGATTTTTGGGGGTTTTTTTGGGATTTTTTTGAGATTTTGGGGGGATTTTTTTGGGATTTTTTTTTGGGGGTCACACCTTGCCGTTCTCGGGGTCCCACCTGTCCCCCTCCCCAGGGAGTTCTCCAAGGAGCGAGAGAAGGCCAAAGCCCGCGGAGATTTCCAGAAGCTGCGCGAGAAGCAGCAGCTGGAGGAGGACCTGAGGGGTTACATGGACTGGATCACCCAGGCCGAGCTCGAGGGCGAGGAAGAGGAGGGAGAGCACGACAAGCACCGTCAGTGCGCTTTTGGGGGGCGCTTTTGGGGTGAACCCCAAAATCCTGAGCACCCCAAAATCTCCGTGGGTTTTGTTTTCCTCAGGTTTGACCGCGGAGGAGCTGATGGGGAAGAGGAAACCGAGGCTGAAGTGGCTGCGGCACGCGAGTCACTCCACGGACACGCACGGTACCCCTGGCACCCCGAAATATCCAGATTGGGGGACCCCAAAATACCCAAATTCACTGAACCTGGGCACCCCAAATCCCCCAGACTGGGGCATCCCAAATTCACTGAATCTGGGCACCCCAAAACACACAGAATGGGCACCCCAAAACACCCAGATTGGGGTACCCCAAATCACCCAGATAGGGGTACTCCAAATTCCTGAACCCAGAAATTCCAAATTCCCTGAGCCCAGACACCCCAAATTCACTGAACCCGGGCACCCCAAATTCACTGAACCTGGGCACCCCAAATCACCCAGATCGGGGTACCCCAAAGTCACCGAACCCAGACTGGGGCACCCCAAATCACCCAGACTGGGGCACCCCAAAACCCCCAGAATGGGCACCCCAAATCCCCCAGATTGGGCCACCTCAAATTCCCTGAGCCCAGAAATCCCAAATTCCCTGAATCCAGGCACCCCAAATCTCCCAGATCGGGGTACCCCAAATTCCCTGAGCGCGGAAATCCCAAATTCCCTGAATCCAGGCACCCCAAATTCCCTGAACCTGGGTACCCCAAATTCCCTAACCCAGACCTGGGCACCCTGAATTCCCCAGACTGGGGCACCCCAAATCCCCTAGATCGAGGCACCCCAAATTCCCTGAACCCAGACACGCCAAACTCTCCAGACCTGGGCACCCCAAATTCCCTGGACTGGACACCCCTGAATTTCCTGAACCCAGACACCCCAAATTCTCTGAACCCAGAGATCCCAAATTCTCTAAACTCAGACACCCCAAATTCCCTGACCCCAGACACCCCAAATCCCCCAGACCTGGGCACCCCAAATTCCCTGAACCCAGACCTGGGTACCCCAAAACTCCCTTAATCCAGACACCCCAAATTCCCTGAACCCAGACACCCCAAATCCCCCCACGCCGGGTTCCCCAGTACCCTCCCAGTTTAACCAGTACCCCCCCACTCCCCCCAGTTTAACCAGTACCCCCCATTCCCAGTTTAACCAGTACCCTTCACCAGTACCCCTACAGTTATCCCAGTTTAACCAGTACACCCCCAGTTTAACCAGTACCCCCCCACTCCCCCCAGTTTAACCAGTACCCTTCACCAGTACCCCCACAGTTATCCCAGTTTAACCAGTACCCCCCCAGTTTAACCAGTTCACCCAGTTTAACCAGTACCCCCTCCCAGTTCACCCAGTTTAACCAGTACCCCCCAGTTTAACCAGTTCTCCCAGTTTAACCAGTACCCACAGTCCCCAGTGCCCCAGTTTAACCAGTACCCCTCCCAGTTTAACCAGTACCTCCCAGTTTAACCAGTTCCCCCCAGTTCTCTCAGTTTACCCAGCCCCCCAGTTTACCCAGTCCCCCCCATTCCCAGTTTACCCAGTCCCCCGTTCCCAGTTCTCCCAGTCCCCCCAGTTTAACCAGTCCCTCCCAGTGGTCCCAGTTTACCCAGTTCCCCATTCCCAGTCCCCCCAGTTTCCCCAGTCCCCCCCATTCCCAGTTTCCCCAGTCCCCCATTCCCAGTTCTCCCAGTTTACCCAGTCCCCCCCATTCCCAGTTTACCCAGTTCCCCGTTCCCAGTTCTCCCAGTTTACCCAGTCCCCCCCCCGTTCCCAGTTTACCCAGTTCTCCATTCCCAGTTCTCCCAGTTTACCCAGTCCCCCATTCCCAGTTCTCCCAGTTTACCCAGTCCCCCATTCCCAGTTCTCCCAGTTTACCCAGTTCCCCATTCCCAGTTCTCCCAGTTTCCCCAGTCCCCCATTCCCAGTTCTCCCAGTTTCCCCAGTTCCCCATTCCCAGTTCTCCCAGTTTACCCAGTTCCCCATTCCCAGTTCTCCCAGTTTACCCAGTCCCCCATTCCCAGTTCTCCCAGTTTCCCCAGTCCCCCATTCCCAGTTCTCCCAGTTTACCCAGTCCCCCATTCCCAGTTCTCCCAGTTTACCCAGTCCCCCATTCCCAGTTCTCCCAGTTTACCCAGTCCCCCATTCCCAGTTCTCCCAGTTTCCCCAGTCCCCCATTCCCAGTTCTCCCAGTTTACCCAGTCCCCCATTCCCAGTTCTCCCAGTTTACCCAGTCCCCCATTCCCAGTTCTCCCAGTTTACCCAGTCCCCCATTCCCAGTTCTCCCAGTTTACCCAGTCCCCCATTCCCAGTTCTCCCAGTTTCCCCAGTTCCCTGTTCCCAGTTCTCCCAGTTTACCCAGTCCCCCATTCCCAGTTCTCCCAGTTTACCCAGTTCCCCATTCCCAGTTCTCCCAGTTTACCCAGTCCCCGTTCCCAGCGAGCCTCCCGGGCAGTGAAACCACCTCAGTGAACACCGAGACCGTGGGCGAGGAGGAGGCGCCGCCGACGGCCTGCGAGCGCTGCCTGTGAGACCCCCGAGAGACCCCCGAGAGACCCCTGAGGGACCCCCGAGAGACCCCACAGAGCCCCGAGGGACCCCCGAGAGACCCCTGAGAGACCCCCAGGACCCCTGAGAGACCCCACAGAGCCCCGAGGGACCCCCGAGAGACCCCTGAGAGACCCCCGAGAGGCCCCCGGGACCCCCGAGAGACCCCCGCAACACCCAAGGGACCCCCGAGAGACCTCACAGACCCCCGAGAGACCCCACAGAGCCCCGGGACCCCCGAGAGACCCCTGAGAGACCCTTGAGAGACCCCCGGGATCCCCGAGAGACCCCTGGAACCCCACAGACACCAGGGACCCCAGAGAGACGCCCGGGACACCTGAGGGACCCCCGAGAGACCCCCGGGACACCCCACAGACCCCTGGGACCCCTGACCCAAGGACCCCACGGGACCCCCGGGACCCCCAAGAGAGCCCCGAGAGACCCCCAGACCCCACAGACCCCCGGGACCACCCACAGACCAATGGGACCCCGGGACCACCGACCCAGGGCCACCGAGAGACCCCAGAGACCCCCCACAGACCCCCGGGAACCTTCACAGATCTCTGGGACCCCCGAGAGACCCCAGGGACCCCCGGGACAGCCCCCAGACCCCTGAGACCCCCAAGACACACCCAGGACCCCCAGGACAGCCCCACAGACCCCCAGGACAATCCCCAGACCCTGGGACCCCCCACAGACCCCCGAGAGACCCTCGAGAAATCTCCGGGACCCCCAACCCAGGGACACCTCACAGACCCCCAGGACCCCCGAGAGACCCCCAGGACACCCCACAGACCCCTGGGACCCCCACAGACCCCTGGGACACCCCCAGACCCCTGAGACACTCCCCGAGACCCCCGAGAGACCCCCGGGATCCCTGGGACCCCCCACAGACCCCCGGGACCCCTGAGAGAGTCCCCAGATCCCCGGGACCCCCGAGACACCCAAGAGACCTCCGGGACACCCCCAGACCCATGGGACCCCTTAGAGACCCCCGAGAGACCCCCGGGACCTCTGACCCAGGGACCCCCGAGAGGCCCCTGAGAGACCCCCGGGACCCCTGGGACACCTCCCAGACCCCCGAGAGACCCCCGGGACCCCCCAAATTCCCTCCAGGACCCCAAATCTGACCCTCAAAGCCCCTGAGACCCCTCTAGAGCCCCACAGACCCCCCAAAATTCCATCCAGGACCCCAAAAATGACTCTCAAAGCCCCCTGAGACCCCTCCAGAGCCCCACGGATCCCCCAAAATTCCCTCCAGGACCCCAAAACCGACCCCAGCACCTCAAAGAGACCCCTCCAGAGCCCCAAGGGTCCCCCAAAATTCCCTCCAGGACCCCAAAACCGACCCCAGCACCCCAATAAATCCCCCTGAGACCCCAAAACCGACCCCCAAAGCAGCCTGAAAGCCCCCTGAGACCCCTCCATACCCCATGGACCCCCCAAATTCCATCCAGGACCCCAAAAATGACCCTCAAAGCCCCCTGAGACCCCTCCAGAGCCCCACAGATTCCCCAAAATTCCCTCCAGGACCCCAAAACCGACCCCGGCACCCCAAAAAATCCCCCCCATGGCTGAGGGAATCCCCCAAAAACCCCAAATTTTGGTGTAATTTTGGGGTAATTTCTGCTTTTTTTCTGTCTCCAGGGGCAAAATTACCAAGACAAAATTCTGGTGAGCGGGGAGAAAAATGGGGGGAATGGGGAATAAATTTAGGGGGGACCCTAAAACCTCCAAACCCATCCCAAATACGGGTTTAAAGGAAAGGTTTTTATGGAAAAAAATGGAAATACGGAAAAGGTTTTTAATAAAATTTGGGGTTCAGGGAAAGGGTTTTATGGAAATATGGAATTAAGGAAAGGTTTTTATAAAATATGGGTTTAAGGAAAAGGATTTTACCCAAATATGGGTTTGGGGGAAAAGTTTCAATGGCAATATGGGATTAAGTGAAAGGTTTTTAATAAAATTTGGGTTTAAGGAGAAGATTTTAATGGAAATATGGGTTTAAGGGAAAGGTTTTTTTAATCAAAAAATGTGTTTAAGGGAAAGGTTTTTATTGAAATATGGGTTGGATATTAGGAAAAGGATTTTACAGAAAAATGGGTTTAAGGGAAGGGCTTTGAGCAAAAAATGGGTTTAAGGGAAAGGGTTTTTATGGAAATGTGGGATTAAAGAAAAGGTTTTTATGGGAAAATGGGTTTAAGGGAAAGGGTTTTATGGAAATACAAGTTTAATGGAAGATTTTTATGGAAATATCAGTTTAAGGGAAAGGTTTTTACGGAAATTTGGGTTTACGGGAAAGGTTTTTACCAAAATTTGAGTTTAAGGGAATGGTTTTTCCCAAAATTTGGGTTTAAGGGAAAGGTTTTTATGGAAAAATTGGATTAAGGGAAAGGTTTTTGTGGAAATATGGGTTTAAACCCATTTTAGCAAAATGTGGGCATAAGGGAAAGATTTTATGGAAATATGAGATTAAGGAAAAGGTTTTTATGGAAAACCTTTACCAAAATATGGGTTTAAAGGAAAGGTTTTTATGGAAATATGGGTTTAAGGGAAAGGTTTTTTTATCAAAAAATGTGTTTAAAGGAAAGGTTTTTATTGAAATATGGGTTGGATATTAGGAAAAGGATTTTACAGAAAAATGGGTTTAAGGGAAGGGCTTTGAGCAAAAAATGGGTTTAAGGGAAAGGTTTTTATGGAAATGTGGGATTAAAGAAAAGGTTTTTATGGGAAAATGGGTTTAAGGGAAAGGGTTTTATGGAAATATGAGTTTAATGGAAAGATTTTTATGGAAATATCAGTTTAAGGGAAAGGTTTTTACGGAAATTTGGGTTTACGGGAAAGGTTTTTACCAAAATTTGAGTTTAAGGGAATGGTTTTTCCCAAAATTTGGGTTTAAGGGAAAGGTTTTTATGGAAAAATTGGATTAAGGGAAAGGTTTTTGTGGAAATATGGGTTTAAACCCATTTTAGCAAAATGTGGGCATAAGGGAAAGATTTTATGGAAATATGAGATTAAGGAAAAGGTTTTTATGGAAAACCTTTACCAAAATATGGGTTTAAAGGAAAGGTTTTTATGGAAATATGGGTTTAAGGGAAAGGTTTTTTTATCAAAAAATGTGTTTAAAGGAAAGGTTTTTATTGAAATATGGGTTGGATATTAGGAAAAGGATTTTACAGAAAAATGGGTTTAAGGGAAGGGCTTTGAGCAAAAAATGGGTTTAAGGGAAAGGTTTTTATGGAAATGTGGGATTAAAGAAAAGGTTTTTATGGGAAAATGGGTTTAAGGGAAAGGGTTTTATGGAAATATGAGTTTAATGGAAAGATTTTTATGGAAATATCAGTTTAAGGGAAAGGTTTTTACGGAAATTTGGGTTTACGGGAAAGGTTTTTACCAAAATTTGAGTTTAAGGGAATGGTTTTTCCCAAAATTTGGGTTTAAGGGAAAGGTTTTTATGGAAAAATTGGATTAAGGGAAAGGTTTTTGTGGAAATATGGGTTTAAACCCATTTTAGCAAAATGTGGGCATAAGGGAAAGATTTTTATGGAAATATGAGATTAAGGAAAAGGTTTTTATGGAAAACCTTTACCAAAACATGGGTTTAAAGGAAAGGTTTTTATGGAAATATGGGTTTAAGGGAAAGGTTTTTTTATCAAAAAATGTGTTTAAAGGAAAGGTTTTTATGGAAATATGGGTTTAAAGGAAAGATTTTTTATGGAAAACATTTACCAAAGTTTTTATGGAAAACGTTTACCAAACTATGGGTTTAAGGGAACGGTTTTTATGGAAATAAGGGTTTAAGGGAAAGGTTTTTACCCAAAAATGGGTTAAAAAAAAAAAAATATATATTTGTACTCATTGATCTCGCAAATCTCTTGTGATTCTGTGTGACCCAAACCCCCCTCACCCCTCCTGTGTGACCGGGGCTGATTTTCCTGTCCCCCCCGTTTCCCTCCCGTGTCCCCCCCGTGTCCCCCCCGTGTCCCCTGTCCCCTTGGGGTCCCCTGTGTCCCCACTGTCCCCCGTGTCCCCGTGTCCCTTGCTGTCCCCCGTGTCCCCATTGTCGCCCGTGTCCCCCCCGTTTTCCCCCCCGTGTCCCCTGTCCCCCGTGTCCCTTGCTGTCCCCCGTGTCCCCATTGTCCCCCGTGTCCACCCCGTCTTCCCCCCGTGTCCCCTGTCCTCTTGGTGTCTCCCCTGTCCCCGTGTCCCTCTTGTGTCCCCCGTGTCCCCCCCGTGTCCCCCTTGTCCCCTCCGTGTCCCCCTTGTGTCTCCCTGTCCCCTTGGTGTCCCCTGTGCCCCCCGTGTCCCCCCCGTGTCTCTCGTGTCCCCCGCTGTCCCCCGCGTGTCCCTTGTGTCCCCCCCGTGTCCCTCGCTGTCCCCCGTGTCCCCCCCGTGTCCCCTGTGTCCTTGGGGTCCCCCGTGTCCCTTTGTCCCCCGTGTCCACCCTGTCTTCCCCCCGTGTCCCCTGTCCTCTTGGTGTCCCCCGTGTCCCCCGTGTCCCCCTTGTGTCCCCCTTGTGTCCGTGCCCCCCCCCGTGTCCCCTGTGTCCCCCTTTGTCCCCAAACCCTCTCGCTGTCCCCCGTGTCCCCCATGTCCTCGTGTACCCCCCGTGTCCCCCGTGTCCCTCGGTGTCCCCGTGTCCCCTTTGTGTCCCTTGTGTCTCCCCGTGTCCCTCGCTGTCCCTCGGTGTCCCCCCCGTGTCCCCTGTGTCCCTCGGTGTCCCCTGTGTCCCCAAACCCTCTCACTGTCCCCTGTCCCCCCCCGTGTCCCTCGCTGTCCCCGGTGTCCCCCCCGTGTCCCCACCCCCGTCCCTGACCCGCAGCCGCCGCCTGCGCCGCCTGAACCGGCTGTGGCGGCGCCGCTGCCGCGCCGCGGTGAAATCCGTGTCCTTCTACTGGACCGTGCTGCTGCTCGTGTTCCTCAACACGCTCACCATCGCCTCCGAGCACCACGGGCAGCCGCCCTGGCTCACCGAGACTCAGGGTGGGGAAACTGGGGCTCCCTGGGGCACCCCGAAATCCTCCGGGGCACCCCGAAATCCTTCGGTGCCACCCAGCGCTTCCCAGTGCATCTCAAACCTCCCAGTGCCTCCCAGACCCCCCGGGACCCCCGGATATCCTCCAGGGCACCCCCGACACTTCCCAGTGCCTCCCAAGACCCCTCAGTGCCCCCAAGACCCCCCCAGTGCCCCCCAAACATCACCCCCCGACACCCCTCTGTGCCCCCAACACCCTCCAGTGCCCCCAACACCCTCCAGTGCCCCCCAACACCTCCCAGTGCTGCCCGACACCCCTCAGTGCCCCCCCAAACCCCTCGGTATCCCCCCAAAACCCCTCAGGGCCCCCCAACATTCCCCAGTGCCCCCCAACACCCTCCCTATGCCCCCCAAACCCTTTGGTACCCCCCAACACCCTCCAGGGCCCCCAACACTTCCCAGTGCCTCTCAAACCTCCCCGTGCCCCCCAAACCCCTCAGTACCCCCAAGACCCCCCAGTGCCCCCCAAACATCACCCTCCAACACCCTCCAGGGCCCCTCAACACCCCTCAGTGCCCCCAACACCCTCCAGTGCCCCCCAACATCTCCCAGTGCTGCCCGACACCTCCCAGTGCATCTCAAACTCCTCAATGCTTTCCAAACCCCCCAGTGCCCCCCCAACACCTCCTCCAGAGCTCGGGGGTCTCATCCCACCCTCCTGGGGGTGACCCGGCTGTGTCCCCTCGGTGTCCCCATCACCCCCAGATCTCGGGGGTCCCATCCCACCCTCCCGAGGGGTGACCCGGCTGTGTCCCCAGGTGTCCCCATCACCCCCAGAGCTCGGGGGTCCCATCCCACCCTCCCGAGGGGTGACCCGGCTGTGTCCCCCGCCGTCCCCCCCATCACCCCCAGAGCTCGGGGGTCTCATCCCACTCCTGGTATTTCTCCTGGTGGGTGACCCGGCTGTGTCCCCAGAGCCCGGGGGTCCCATCCCGCCCTCCCGGGGTGTGACCCGGCTGTGTCCCCGCTGTCCCCCCCCCAGCCTACGCCAACAAGGCGCTGCTGTCGCTCTTCGCGGCCGAGATGGTGCTGAAGCTCTACGCGCTGGGCCCCTCGTGTTACTTCGCGAGTTTCTTCAACCGCTTCGATTGCTTCGTGGTGTGCGGGGGCGTGCTGGAGACCGCGCTGGTGGAGCGGGGCGCCATGGAGCCGCTCGGCATCTCCGTGCTGCGCTGCGTGCGCCTGCTGCGCGTCTTCAAGGTCACCCGGTGAGGGGATGGTGAGGGGACAGCGCGGGGACAGGGTGGGGACAGGGTGGGGATGGAGCGGGGACAGCGTGGGGATGGAGCGGGGACAGGGCGGGGACAGGGTGGGGATGGAGCGGGGACAGGGCGGAGACAGAGTGGGGACAGGGTGGGGATGGAGCGGGGACAGGGTGGGGACAGCGTGGGGATGGAGCGGGGACAGGGTGGGGATGGAGCGGGGACAGAGTGGGGACAGGGTGGGGATGGAGCGGGGACAGGGCGGGGACAGCGTGGGGATGGGTCGGGACACACGGTGGGACACACCGACAATGGGACATACCAACACCGGGACACACTGACACGGAGACAGCGTGAGGACACGTAGTGGGACACACCGACACCAGGACAGAGCGGGGACAGGGTGGGGACAGGGTGGGGACACACCGACAGTGGGACACTCCAGCACCAGGACAGCGCGGGCTCATGCCGACAGTGGGACACACTGATACTGGGACAGCATGGGGACATGCTGCAGGACACACTGACAGTGGGACACGCTGACACCAGGACACATGACAGTGGGACATCGACAACAGGACACACTGACACCGGGACAGTGCGGGGACAACGCGGGGACACATCGACAGTGGGACACACTGACACTGGGACACACCAACAGTGGGATACACTGACAGTGGGACACACTGAGAGTGGGACACATCAACAATGGGACACACGGACAGTGGGACACACGGACAGTGGGACACACGAGCACTGGGACACCCCAGTGCCCCAACACTGGGATGCCCCAACACCGGGACAGCATGGGGCCACGCAGTGGGACACACCAACACCAGGACACCCTGACACTGGGACATACCGACGGTGGGACACACTGACACTGGGACAGTGCGGGGACAACGCGGGGACAGCGTGGGGACGGGTTGGGACACACGGGGCCACACACCGACAGTGGGA
This sequence comes from Ammospiza maritima maritima, assembly GCA_036010785.1. Lineage (NCBI taxonomy): Eukaryota > Metazoa > Chordata > Aves > Passeriformes > Passerellidae > Ammospiza > Ammospiza maritima. The sequence goes on along the minus strand of CM069700.1, from coordinate 930,062 downwards.
CACCCCAACGCTGGGCCACACTGACACTGGGACACACTGACACTGGGACACACCAACACTGGGACAGCGCAGAGACACGCAGCGTGTTGGCTCTGTACTGTCCATCCAGCCCTTCCCAGTGCTCCCAGTCCCTCCCAGTAACCCCAGTATCCCTTAGGCACTGGGTGTCCCTGAGCAATCTCATGGGTTCCCTGCTGAACTCCATGAAATCCATCCATCCCTTCCCAGTGCCCCCAGTCCATCCCAGTGCCCCCCAGTGCTCCCAGTAACCCCAGTATCCCACAGGCACTGGGCATCCCTGAGTAATCTGGTCAGTTCTCTGCTGAACTCCATGAAATCCATTCATCCCTTCCCAGTGCTCCCAGTCCCTCCCAGTGCTCCCAGTCCGTCCCAGTCCCTCCCAGCCCATCCCAGTAACCCCAGTATCCCACAGGCACTGGGCATCCCTGAGTAACCTGGTCGGGTCCCTGCTGAACTCCATGAAATCCATTCATCCCTTCCCAGTGCTCCCAGTGCTCCCAGTGCTCCCAGTAACCCCAGTATCCCTTAGGCACTGGGCGTCCCTGAGCAATCTGGTCGGGTCCCTGCTGAACTCCATGAAATCCATCGCCTCGCTGCTGCTGCTGCTCTTCCTCTTCATCATCATCTTCGCCCTGCTGGGCATGCAGCTCTTTGGGGGCCGCTTCAGCTTCGATGAGACGCAGACCAAGCGCAGCACCTTCGACACCTTCCCCCAGGCGCTGCTCACAGTGTTCCAGGTACCCCGAAACATCAGGGGGACCCCAAAACCTGGGGGAAACCCCAAAACGTGGAGGGAAACCCAAAACCTGGGGGGAACCTTCTGGGGTACCCCAAAACCTCAGGGAGACCCCAAAGACCAAGTGCACGCAGCACCTTCGACACCTTCCCGCAGGCGCTGCTCACCGTCTTCCAGGTACCCCGAAACCCCAGGGGGACCCCAAAACCTGGGGAACCCCAAAACCTCACGGAGACCCCCCCAGGCCCTGCTCACCGTGTTCCAGGTACCCCGAAAACGGGGGGACCCCAAAACCTCAGAGGAACCTTTTGGGTATCCCCCAAAACCTCAGGGGAACCCCATAACCTCAGGGAAACCCCACAAGCCCTGCTCACGGTGTTGCAGGTACCCCAAAACCCGGGGGGACCCCAAAACCCGGGGGAACATTCTAGGGTACCCCAAAACCTGGGGGGAACCTTTTGGGGTACCCCAAAACCTCAGGGAGACCCCAAAGACCAAGCGCACGCAGCACCTTCGACATCTTCCCGCAGGCGCTGCTCACCGTCTTCCAGGTACCCCGAAACCCCAGGGGGACCCCAAAACCTGTGGGAGACATTTTGGGGTATCCCAAAACCCGAGGGGAACACCCCCAGGTGCTGCTCACCGTGTTCCAGGTATCCCAAAAACTGGGAGGTACCCCAAAACCTCAGGGAGACCCCAAAGCCTTCAGGGTGTCCCTGAAATCCCAAAGAAAACCGCAAAATGCAGAGGGGACCCCAAAGCCATGAGGAGACCCCAAAACCTGGGGGGAGCCTTTTGGGGAACCCCAAAACCTGGGGGGGACCTGGGATGGCACTGATGTTTTGGGGTGCCCTGGTTTTTGGGTGTCCCCGTTTTTGGGGTGCAGATCCTGACGGGCGAGGACTGGAATGCAGTGATATACGGTGGCACTGAGGTTTAGGGGTGCCCCAGATTTTGGGGTGTCACTGAGGTTTTGGGCTGTCCCCGTTTTTGGGGTGCAGATCCTGACGGGCGAGGACTGGAACGCGGTGATGTACGATGGTACTGAGGTTTTGGGGTATAACTGAGGTTTTGGGGTGCTGAGGTTTTTGGGGTGCCCAGTTTTGGGGTGTCATTGATGTTTTGGGGTGCCCTGGTTTTTGGGGTGTTACTGACGGGTCTCACTGAGGTTTTGGGGTGTCACTGAGGTTTTTGGGGTGCAGATCCCGATGGGCGAAGACTGGAACATGGTGATGTACGGTGGCACTGAGGTTTTGGGGTGCCCCAGTTTTTGGGGTATAACTGAGGTTTTGGGGTGTCCCGGTTTTTGGGGCGTTACTGACAGGTCTCACTGAGGTTTTGGGGTGCCCCGTTTTTGGGGTGCAGATCCTGACGGGCGAGGACTGGAATGCTGTGATGTACGATGGCACTGAGGTTTTGGGGTGACACTGAGGAGTGTCACTGAGGTTTTGGGGTGTCCCCGGTTTTGGGGTGTCCCTGAGGTTTTTGGGGGTTTTTGGGGTGCAGATCCTGACGGGCGAGGACTGGAACGCGGTGATGTACGGTGGCACTGAGGTTTTGGGGTGCCTGGTTTTTAGGGTGTCCCGGTTTTTGGGGTGGTGCTGAGGTTTTGGGGTGTCCCCGTTTTTTGGGGTGCCCCATTTTTGGGGTGCAGATCCCGACGGGCGAGGACTGGAACGCCGTCATGTACGGTGGCACTGAGGTTTTGGGGTACAACTGAGGTTTTTTGGGGTGTCCCGGGTTTTGGGGTGTTACTGACGGGTCTCACTGAGGTTTTGGGGTGTCCCTGAGGTTTTTGGGGTTTTTGGGGTGCAGATCCTGACGGGCGAGGACTGGAACGCCGTCATGTACGATGGCATCATGGCCTACGGCGGGCCCGTGTTCCCCGGGATGCTCGTCTGCGTTTACTTCGTCATCCTCTTCATCTGCGGCAACTGTGAGCGCCCAACTGGGGAAACTGGGAGCACTGGGAGGGACTGGGAGGGGAACTGGGATGGACTGGGAGGGGAACTGGGATGGACTGGGAGGGACTGGGAGGGGAACTGGGAGGGACTGGGAGGGACTGGGAGCACTGGGAGGACTGGGAGGGACTGGGAAATACTGGGACGATTCTGGGAGCATACTGGGAGGATACTGGAAGGATAATGGAGGATACTGGGGGATACTGGGAGCACACTGGGAGGATACTGGGAGGGTGTTTGGGGACACTGGGGGATACTGGGGGGCACCGGGAGGATACTGGGAGCCTACCGGGAGATACTGGGAGCACTGGAGGTACTGGGAGGGACTGGGAGCACTGGGAGGATACTGGGAGGATACTGGGAGGATACTGTGCGTTACTGGGAGCAGTGGGAGGGACTGGGGGCACTGTGAGGGACTGGGGGTACTGGGATGGACTGGGAACTCTGGGGGCACTGTGGATACTGGGAGAACTGGGGGTACTGGGAGGGACTGGGGCATACTGGGAACATACTGGGATATACTGGGGCATACTGGGAGCATACTGGGCCATAGTGGGAGCACACTGGGAGCATACTGGGCCATACTGGGAGCATACTGGGAGCACTGGGAGCATACTGGGCCATACTGGGCCACACTGGGATATACTGGGAGCATACTGAGCCATACTGGGCTATACTGGGATATACTGGGAGCACACTGGGAGCACTGGGAGCATACTGGGAGCACTGGGAGCATACTGGGATATACTGGGAGCATACTGGGCCATACTGGGATATACTGGGAGCGCACTGGGAGCACACTGGGAGCACTGGGAGCATACTGGGAGCACTGGGAGCATACTGGGATATACTGGGAGCGCTGGGAGCATACTGGGCCATACTGGGATATACTGGGAGCACTGGTGCCCCCTCCCCCCTCAGACATCCTCCTCAACGTCTTCCTGGCCATCGCCGTGGACAACCTGGCCGACGGTGACAACATCAACTCGGGGGGGGACAAAAAGTGAGACCCCTCCCCATCCCCCCGACCCCCGAGACCCCCATCCCCTGGGACCCCCGGGACCCCTTTTGGGAGGGTCCGACCCCCGGGACCCCCTGGACCCCCTTTTGGGGTGATGGGGAGGGGTCCCCAATACCTGAGACCCCCGGGATCCCATTTGGGGGTGATGGGGAGGGGTCCCCCCAATCCCTGGGATCACTTTTGGGGTGATGGGGAGGGGTCCCCACATCCCTTGAGACCCCCAGGTCCCCATTTGGGGTGATGGGGAGGGGTCCCCAATCCCCTGGGACCCATTTTGGGGGGTCTGACCCCCAGGACCCCCGGGATCCCCTTTTGGGAGTGATGGGGAGGGGTCCCCACATCCCCCGGGACCCCTGGGACCCCCTTTTGGGGGGGTGCGACCCCCGGGCTGAGCCCCCTTTGTCCCCAAACGCAGGGACAAGACCGGGGAGGAGGGGACAGGGACAGAGAGCCAGGAGGTGGCCGTGAAGGTGAGGGGGGGTCCCGGGGGTGACATTGATTTGGGGGTGGTCCTGGGGGTGACATTGATTTGGGGGGGGGTCCTGGGGGTGACATTGATTTGGGGGGTGACAGTGACTGGGGGGTCCCGGGGGGTGACATTGATTGGGGGGGGTCCCGGGGGGTGACATTGATTAGGGGGGGTCCCGGGGGGTGACATTGATTGGGGGGGGTCCCGGGGGGTGACATTGATTAGGGGGGGTCCCAGGGGGTGACATTGATTTGGGGGGGTCCTGGGGGTGACATTGATTAGGGGGGGTCCCGGGGGGTGACATTGATTAGGGGGGGTCCCGGGGGGTGACATTGATTGGGGGGGGTCCCGGGGGGGTGACATTGATTAGGGGGGTCCCAGGGGGTGACATTGATTGGGGGGGGTCCCGGGGTGTGACATTGATTTGGGGGGGGTCCCGGGGTGTGACATTGATTTCGGGGGGTCCCAGGGGGTGACATTGATTTGGGGGGGTCCCAGGGGGTGACATTGATTTGGGGGGTGGTGACAGTGACTGGGGGGGGGTCCTCACCCCCCTCCCCCTCCCCAGGTCGAGGGGGATCCGCAGGAGGAAGAGGAGGAGGAGGAGGAAGAGGGGGAGGAAGGTGAGTGTGACCTGCATGGGGGACATTGGGGACATTGGGGACATTGCGGGGTGGCAGTGCCTGGGGTGGGGGTCCCTTGGCGGGGGAGGTGACACGGGGGTCCCTGCAGGTGACACGGGGGTCCCTGGGGTGTGACAATGGCTGGACACGGGGGGAGGTGACACGAGCGTCTCTAGAGGGGGGGATGTGACACGAGGGTCCCCAAAGGGGGAGGTGACACGGGTGTCCCCGCAGGTGACACAGGGACACTGAAGGGGGGGATGTGACACGGGGAGGTGACACGGGGGTCTCTAGAGGGGAGGATGTGACACGGGGGTCCCTGGGGGGAGGGAGGTGACACGGGGGTCCCCAGAGGGGGGGGAGGGGACACGGGGGTCCTTAGGGAGGTGACAATGGCGGGACACGGGGGATGTGACACGGGTGTCCCCTCAGGTGACACGGGGACACTGAAGGGGGATAATGTGACACGGGGAGGTGACACGGGGGTCCCTGCAGGTGACACGGGTGTCCCCGGGGGGGGATGTGACACGGGGAGGTGACACAAGTGACACGGGTGTCCCCGCAGGTGACATGGGGGTCCCTGGGGAAGGGGAGGTGACACAGGTGACACGGGGAGGTGACACGGGTGTCCCCGCAGGTGACACGGGGGTCCCTGGGAGGAGGGAGGTGACACGGATGTCCCTTGCAGGTGACACGGGAACACTGAAGGGGGATAATGTGACACGGGGAGGGGACACGGGGGTCCCTTTTAGGGGGGATGTGACACGGGGAGGTGACACAGGTGACACGGGTGTCCCCGCAGGTGACGAGGAGCCCGCGGGGGACAGGGACAGCCTGGGCAGGGCCCGCCTGGAGTCGCTGGAGGAGCCCCCCAAGACCAAAGTGACCCCGATCCCCGAGGGCAGCGCCTTCTTCGTGCTCAGCAGCACCAACCCGTGAGCACTGGGAAACTGGGCAAACTGGGAGGGACTGGGACTGGGGAAACTGGGAGGGACTGGGTGGACTGGGAGGGACTGGGGAAACTGGGGGGACTGGGGGTACAGGGATGGGAGCAGCACCAACCCGTGAGAGACTGGGGAAACTGGGAGGGACTGGGGGGACTGGGATGGACTGGGGGGACTGGTAGCACTGGGCTTGGAGACACAAACTGGGATGGACTGGGAGCACTGGGATGGACTGGGGGGACTGGGGACTGGGGGGATTGGGATTGGAGACACAAACTGGGAGAACTGGGGGGACTGGGATGGACTGGGAGGGACTGGGAGCACTGCACTGCAGTAACTGGGAGCACTGGGCTAACTGGTATGAACTGGGAGCACTGGGAACTGGGGGAACTGGGATGAACTGGGATGTACTGGGATGAACTGGGATGAACTGGGATGAACTGGAATGAACTGAGAGCACTGAGAGCACTGGGATGCACAGATGTAACTGGGATGAACTGGGATTGGAGACACAAACTGGGAGAACTGGGGTAACTGGGATGAACTGGGCTGTACTGATCTGTACTGGTCTGAACTGGTGTGTACTGGGATGAACTGGTCTGTACTGGTCCGTACTGGTCTGTACTGGTCCGTACTGGTCCCTGTCCCCCAGGCTGCGGGTGAAGTGCCACGCGCTGATCAACCACCACATCTTCACCAACCTCATCCTCGTCTTCATCATCCTCAGCAGCATCTCCCTGGCGGCCGAGGACCCCGTGCGGGCCCACTCACCCCGGAACCACGTACTGGGAACACTGGGAGCACTGGGAGGGACTGGGAACCACGTACTGGGAACACTGGGCAAACTGGGAGGGACTGGGAACCACGTACTGGGCAAACTGGGAACACTGGGAGGGACTGGGAGGGGCTGGGAGGGACTGAGAGAGGGCAACTGGGAGCACTGGGGGCGTTACTGGGAGCACTGGGAGGCATTACTGGTGTGTTACTGGGAGCACTGGGAGGGGCCAGGCTCAATACTGGGAGGGTACAAGGAACCTCACTGGGAGCACTGGTGTGTTACTGGGAGCACTGGGATGTTACTGGTGTGTTACTGGTGCCTTACTGGGAGCACTGGGATGTAACTGGGAGCACTGGTGTGTTACTGGGATGTTACTGGGATGTTACTGGTGTGTTACTGGTGCCTTACTGGGAGCACTGGGATGTAACTGGGAGCACTGGGAGCACTGGTGTGTTACTGGGATGTTACTGGTGTGTTACTGGTGCCTTACTGGGAGCACTGGGATGTTACTGGGATGTTACTGGGAGCACTGGTGTGGCACTGGGAGCACTGGGATGTTACTGGTGTGTTACTGGTGCCTTACTGGGAGCACTGGGAGCACTGGTGTGTTACTGGTGTGTTACTGGTGTCCCCCCGTTCCCCCCTCAGATTTTGGGGTACTTTGATTACGCCTTCACCTCCATCTTCACCGTGGAGATCCTGCTCAAGGTGTGGGGGAGACCTGGGGGTTTTGGGGTCCCCAGGGGTTTGGGGTTCCTTGGGGTCTTTGGGGTTCCCAGGGTGATTTTTGAGGTTCCCAGGATGATTTTGGGGTGCCCAGTGTGATTTTGGGGTGCCCCACAGATGACGGTGTTCGAGGGGTTCCCAGGATGGTTTCTGGGGTTCCCAGGATGGTTTTTGGGGTTCCTAGGATGGTTTTGGGGTGGGTTTTTGGGGTTCCCAGGGTGATTTTGGGGTCCCCCACAGATGACGGTGTTTGGGGGGTTCCCAGGATGGTTTTGGGGTTCCCAGGATGGTTTTGGGGTGGGTTTTTGGGGTTCTCAGTGTGATTTTGGGGTCCCCCACAGATGATGGTGTTTGGGGGGTTCCCAGAATGGTTTCTGGGGTTCCCAGGATGGTTTTGGGGTGGGTTTTTGGGGTTTTTGGGGTTCTCAGTGTGATTTTGGGGTGCCCCACAGATGACGGTGTTCAGGGGGTGCCCAGGATGATTTTGGGGTGCCCAGGATGATTTTGGGGTCCCCCACAGATGACGGTGTTCGGGGGGTTCCTGCACAAGGGCTCCTTCCTGCGGAACTGGTTCAACCTCCTGGACGTGCTGGTGGTCGGCGTGTCCCTCATCTCCTTCGGCATGCAGTGAGCAACTGGGCAAACTGGGAGCACTGGGAGAGCCAATGGGGACAACTGGGAGCACTGGGAGGGGCCAGGCTCAACACTGGGAATACTGGGAGGGTACAGGGAACCTCACTGGGAGCACTGCTGGGGACAACTGGGAGCACTGGGGCCGTTACTGGGAGCATTGGTGTGTTACTGGGAGCACTGGGGCCGTTACTGGTGTGTTGCTGGGAGCACTGGGAGCCCTTACTGGGAGCACTGGTGTGTCACTGTTGTGTCACTGGTGCCTTACTGGGAGCACTGGGGTCTTACTGGGGGGTTACTGGTGTGTCACTGGTGCCTTACTGGGAGCACTGGGGTCTTACTGGGGGGTTACTGGTGTGTTACTGGTGCCTTACTGGGAGCACTGGTGCCTTACTGGGAGCACTGGTTTCCCCGGCAGCTCCAGCGCCATCTCAGTGGTGAAGATCCTGCGGGTGCTGCGGGTGCTGCGGCCCCTGAGAGCCATCAACAGGGCCAAGGGGCTCAAGGTGGGAACTGGGAGGGACTGGGAGGGACTGGGAGCTGTCCCTGTCCCCCCACTCTGGTAACACCCCTGTCCATGCCCTGGTGACACTGTAGCTGTCCCTGTCCCCAGCACGTGGTGCAGTGCGTGTTCGTGGCCATGCCCTGGTGACACTGCTGTCCCTGTCCCTGGTGACACTGCTGTCCCTGTCCCTGGTGACACTGTCCCTCTCCCTGTCCCCGTTGTGTCCCCAGCACGTGGCGCAGTGCATGTTCATGGCCATGCCCTGGTGACCCTGTCCCTGGTGACATTGTCCCTGTCCCTGTTGTGTCCCCAGCACGTGGTGCAGTGCGTGTTCATGGCCATGCCCTGGTGACCCTGTCCCTGGTGACCCTGTCCCTGTCCCTGTCCCCGTTGTGTCCCCAGCACGTGGTGCAGTGCGTGTTCGTGGCCATCCGCACCATCGGTAACATCATGATCGTCACCACGCTGCTGCAGTTCATGTTCGCCTGCATCGGGGTGCAGCTCTTCAAGGTGACCCTGCTGTCCCCAAACCCCCCTGAGGTGTCCCCAAACCCCATTGAGGGGTCCCCGACCCCTTCTGAGGGGTCCCCAAACCCCCAGGGGCTGAGGGACCCCCCAATCCCCCCAGGGCAAGTTCTACAGCTGCACGGACGAGGCCAAGCACACGCCGGGAGAGTGCAAGTGAGCGCCGCCCCAAAACTGACCCTGCACCCCAAAAACAACCCCACACCCCAAAAAGACCTCATACCCCAAAAACGAATCCGTGCCCCAAAAACAACCCTGCACCCCAAAATGACCCTGCACCCCCAAAACAAACCCACACCCCAAAAACCACCCCGCACCCCAAAATGACCCTACACCCAAAAACGACTCCACGCCCCAAAAACCACCCCGCACCCCAAAAACAATCCCACACCCCGAAAACACCCCGTGCCCCAAAAATGACCCTGCACCCCAAACTGAGCCCTGCACCCCAAAAACCACACCACTGTCCCCATGTCCCCACCCCAGGGGGACATTCCTGGTGTACAAGGACGGGGACGTGTCCCACCCCTCAGTGGTGGCAGTGTCTCACCCTCGCTGTCCCCGTGTCCCCATCCCAGGGGGGTACAAGAATGGGGACATGTCCCACCCCTCAGTGGTGGCAATGTCCCCATGTTCCCACCCCAGGGGGACATTCCTGGTGTACAAGGATGGGGACGTGTCCCACCTCTCAGTGGTGGCAATGTCCCCATGTCCCCACCCCAGGGGGACATTCCTGGTCTACAAGGACGGGGACGTGTCCCACCCCTCGGTCCGGGAGCGCCTCTGGCTCAACAGCGACTTCAACTTCGACAACGTCCTGGCGGGGATGATGGCGCTGTTCACCGTGTCCACCTTCGAGGGGTGGCCCGCGTGAGTCCCCGGGGGTGGGCGGGCACGGGGACACTGCCACCCCCTTGGGGACACCCCCAGCACCGTGTGTCCCCCCACCCTGTCCCCAGGCTGCTGTACAAGGCCATCGACGCCAACGCCGAGAACCAGGGGCCCATCTACAACTACCGCGTGGAGATCTCCATCTTCTTCATCGTCTACATCATCGTCATTGCCTTCTTCATGATGAACATCTTCGTGGGCTTCGTCATCATCACCTTCCGCGCGCAGGGCGAGAGCGAGTACCGCAACTGCGAGCTGGACAAGAACCAGGTCTGGGGACAGGCTGGCCATGGCCCTGTGGTGTCCCCATGGCCCTGTGGTGTCCCCATACCCCTTGTGATGTCTCCTTGGCTCTACAGTGTTCCCTTGGCCCTGTGGTGTCCCCTTGGCTCTGCAGTGTCCCCATGGACCTGTGGTGTCCCCATGGCTCTGCAGTGTCCCCTTGTCTCCATGGCCCTGTGGTGTCCCCATGACTCTGTGGTGTCCCCTTGTTCCCATGACCCTGTGGTGTCCCCATGGCTCTGCGATGTCCCCATGGCTCTGCAGTGTCCCCTTGGCCCTTTGGTGTCCCCTTATCTCCATAGCCCTGCTGTGTCCCCTTGGCTCTGTGGTGTCCCCATGGCCCTGTGGTGTCCCCATGGCTCTGCAGTGTCCCCTTGTCTCTGTGATGTCCTCTTGTCTCCATGGCCCTGCTGTGTCCCCATGGTTCTGCAGTGTCCCCTTGGCCCTATGGTGTCCCCATGCCCCTGCCGCGTCCCCTTGGCTCTGCGATGTCCTCGTGGCCCTGTGCTGTCCCCATGGCCCTGTAGAGTCCCATGTACCTGTGCCATCTCCATGTTCCCACAGCAGCAGAGTGCAGGGACAGAGGGGTGGCAGTGTCCCCTCACTGTCCCCACGTTGTCCCCAGCACCAGTGCGTGGAGTACGCTCTGAAGGCGCAGCCGCTGCGCTGCTACATCCCCAAGAACCGCACCCAGTACCGCGCGTGGGCCATGGTCATGGGGTGGCCGTGTCCCCACACTGTCTCCACACTGTCCCCATGCTGTCCCCACCCTGTCCCTCACTGTCCCCACATTGTCCCCTCAGCGCCAGTGCGTGGAGTACGCTCTGAAGGCGCAGCCGCTGCGCCGCTACATCCCCAAGAACCGCACCCAGTACCGCGTGTGGGCCATGGTCAACTCCACGGCCTTTGAGTACATCATGTTCGTCCTCATCCTCCTCAACACCATCGCCCTGGCCGTGCAGGTGAGGGGGACACACCTGGGGGACACAGGGGACATGAAGGGGACAGTGCCAGACCCCCGTGTGTCCCCTCACAGCACTACGAGCAGTCCAAGCCCTTCAATTACGTGATGGACCTGCTCAACATGGTGTTCACGGGGCTCTTCACCGTGGAGATGGTGCTCAAGATCATCGCCTTCAAACCGCGGGTACGGCGCAAGGGGGGTGACAAGGGGGTGACACAAGAGGGGGTGACACAATGGGGTCCTCACCACCTCCCACCCCACCCCAGCATTACTTCTGCGATGCCTGGAACACCTTTGATGCCCTCATCGTGGTGGGCAGCGTGGTGGACATCGCCGTCACCGAGGTCAACGTGAGTCAACCTCCTTGTCCCTGCTGGTTTGGGGGGGTTGGTGTTTTGGGGTGGGTCTGGATGTCTGGGTCTCCTCCTGGTCCATGTCCTCATGTCCATCTGTCTGTCTCCATCATCTCTGTTATTTCCATCTCCATAATTTCCATTATCTCCATAATTTTCATCTCGATCATCTCCCTTCATCTCCATCACCTCCATCACCTCCATCATCTCCATCTCCATCACCTCCATCATCTCCATCATTTCAATTTCCATCATCTCCATCGTCTCCATCATCTCCATCGTCTCCATCATCTCCATCTGTCTCCATCATCTCCATCATTTTCATCGCCATCATCACCATCATCTCCATCATTTCCATATCCATCATCTCCATCATTTCCACTATGTCATCTCCATCATCTCCATCTCCCTCATCTCCATCATCTCCATCATCTCCATAATTTCAATCTCCATAATTTCCATCATCTCCATCCATGGTCCCACCTGCCTCTCACAGAACGGGGGCCACGTTGGTGAGGTACGGGCAGCTGTCCCCACCTGGGGGCTTTGTGTCCCCACCTGGGGATTTTTTTGGGGGGTCTGTTCAGGTATTTTTGGGGTTCCCCTGACCCCTGTCCCCGCAGAGCTCCGAGGACTCCTCACGCATCTCCATCACCTTTTTCCGCCTCTTCCGCGTCATGCGCCTGGTCAAGCTGCTCTCCAAGGGCGAGGGCATCCGCACCTTGCTCTGGACCTTCGTCAAATCCTTCCAGGTGGGGCGGGGGGCACCTGGGGGGGGACACAGATGAGGGGGGACATGGAGGGGACACCCCCTGACCCTCTGACCCCCGCTGTGTCCCCAGGCCCTGCCCTACGTCGCTCTGCTCATCGCCATGATCTTCTTCATCTATGCTGTCATTGGGATGCAGGTGAGGGACCTGGGGCAGGTGAGGGGGCAGGTGAGGGCTTTGGGGGCCAGTGAGGGGGTGTGGGGGTAGGTGAGGGGTCTCTGGGGGCAGGTGAGGGGGTCTGGGGCAGGTGAGGGGGTCTGGGGCAGGTGAGGAGAGCTCTGGGGGCAGGTGAGGGGTTCTGGGGCAGGTGAAGGGGTCTGGGGGGTGTCAGGGGCGCAGGTGAGGGGCTCTGGGGCAGGTGAGGGGGTCCGGGGGCAGGTGAGGGGTGTGGGGCAGGTGAGGGGCTCTGGGGCAGGTGAGGGACCTGGGGCAAGTGAGGGGTTCTGAGGGCAGGTGAGGGGGCTCTCGGGGCAGATGAGTGGGTCTGGGGCAGGTGAGGGGGTCTGGGGCAGGTGAGGGGTCTCTGGGCAGGTGAGGGGTGTGGGGAAGGGTCTCCTGTGAGCCCCCAGCCCCCTGTGTCCCCCGCAGACTTTCGGGAAGGTGGCACTGCAGGACGGGACCCAGATCAACCGCAACAACAACTTCCAGACCTTCCCCCAGGCCGTGCTGCTGCTCTTCAGGTGGGGAGGGGGCTCTGAGGGGTCTCGGGGCTTCAAGGGGGGTCCTGGGGGGGTTCTGGGGGTGTTTGGGGGATTCTGAGGGGGTCTGGGGGGATTCTGGGGTGAAATGGGGGGTTCTGGGGGCTCTGAGGGGCTGCAGGAGTCTGTGGGGGTCTGGGGGGTTCTGGGAGGGTTCTAGAGGGGGTCTGGGGGGTCTCTGGGGGGTCTGGGGAGGGTCTTGGGGGTTCTGGGGGCTCTGGGGGATCTAGGGGGAGTCTGGGGGGGTCTAGAGGGTTTTGGGGGGCTCTGGGGCACCTGGGGTCTCTGGGCTTTTCATGGGACTTTGGAGCTTCCTCTCAGTGAATCATGAAGGGGGTTACAGGTGTGTCACAGCAGTACAGGTGTGCTGTGGGAGGGCACAGGTGTGTCACAGGGGTGCAGGTGTGTCACAGGTGTACAGGTATGTCACAGGGGTACAGGTGTGTCCCATGGGAAGGTACAGGTGTGCACCTGGAGTTCAGGTGTGCCACAGGTGAGGCCTGGCAGATCATGCTGGCCAGCCTGCCGGGCAAGGTACAGGTGTGTCCCAGGTGTACAGGTGTGCCATGGGGGTACAGGTGTGTCACAGGAGTACAGGTGTGTCACAGGAGTACAGGTGTCCTGTGGGAGGGAACAGGTGTGCTGTGGCAGGGTACAGGTGTGTCCCATGGGAAGGTACAGGTGTGTCACAGGGGTACAGATGTCCTGTGGGAGGGAACAGGTGTGTCCCATGGGATTCAGGTGTACCACGGGGGAGGCGTGGCAGGAGATCATGCTGGCCAGCCTGCCGGGCAAGGTACAGGTGTGTCCCATGAGGGTACAGATGTCCTGTGGGAGGGAACAGGTGTGTCCCATGGGATTCAGGTGTATCACAGGGGAGGCGTGGCAGGAGATCATGCTGGCCAGCCTGACGGGCAAGGTACAGGTGTGTCCCATGAGGGTACAGGTGTGTCCTGTGAGAATACAGGTGTGCCATGGGGGTACAGGTGTGTACCTGGGGTTCAGGTGTGCCACGGGTGAGGCCTGGCAGGAGATCATGCTGGCCAGCCTGCCGGGCAAGCGCTGCGACCCCGAGTCGGACGCGGGCCCGGGCGAGGAGTTCACCTGCGGCAGCAACTTCGCCATCGCCTACTTCATCAGCTTCTTCATGCTCTGCGCCTTCCTGGTGAGCCACGGGGCCCTGCCCCACTGCCCCACACCCCTCACACCCCCCAGGACCCCTGTGGGCATCCTGACCCCTCCTGGACCCCTCCCCAGATCATCAACCTGTTCGTGGCCGTCATCATGGACAACTTCGATTACCTGACACGCGACTGGTCCATCCTGGGCCCGCACCACCTGGATGAGTTCAAGCGTGTGTGGTCCGAGTACGACCCCGCAGCCAAGTGTGTGACTGTCCCCTTTGTCCCCAGCTGGGCGGGGCCAGGTGCGCTGGTCACCTGTGACCTGCTGTGTCCCCTCCCCTGCCCAGGGGTCGCATCAAGCACCTGGACGTGGTGACGCTGCTGCGGCGGATCCAGCCCCCGCTGGGATTTGGGAAGCTCTGCCCGCACCGCGTGGCCTGCAAGGTTTGGGTGTTGTCAATTCCTCCTTTTTCTTTTAATTACAGACTTGCAGCATTTCTAGAAGTGCATATTCAAATAAATTAACATTATGACATATTCATATATTTCAGTCAGAACCAAGAGTTATACAGATGTTCAGACAACATATTACAGTACAAATATATATCTATATTTGTGAGTGTTGGGTCAGTTTTGCACCTTTTCTCAATTTACAAAGTACTTATCTTCAAAATCTTTTATACTCATATTTAACAAATACTAATAGCTGCAATTGATGTATTTTACCAATAGTTTAGTATTCAAGTCCTTTTCCCCGAATCCACGGGGTCATCCCGAATCCATGGGGTCATGGAGTTTAGTCCCAAATCCACAGAGTCATATAATTAAATCCTTTTTCCCGAATCCACGGGGTCATATAATCCTTTTTCCTGGATCACATCAGGGTCACCATTTGTCTTTTCCCTGAATCACGTCGGGGTCACCATTTGTCTTTTCCTCAAATCACATCTGGATCACCATGTGTTGTCTTTTTCCTCAAATCACGTTGGGGTCACCATTTGTGTTTTCCCCCAAATCATGTCGGTATCACCATTTGTTGTCTTTTCCCCAAATCACGTCGGGGTCACCAATCTTTAGTAATTGGTTCAGCTGTAACTCTTCAAGGGATAAGATTACATTCTACACCACCTTCATTTACCCACACCGTATCCCCCTACATTTTGGGGTGTTTCTGGGGGGAATTTGGGGAGTCCCTGGGGGAACTTGGGGTGTTCCTGGGGAAGACCCACCCCAATTCACCCCTCTCTTGTCCCCTGCCCAGCGCCTGGTGGCCATGAACATGCCCCTCAACTCGGACGGCACCGTCACCTTCAACGCGACGCTCTTCGCCCTGGTCCGCACCTCCCTCAAGATCAAGACGGAAGGTGAGGGAGCCGGGAGGGGACAGGGGGACAGCAGGGGGTGACAAGGTGACAATCATGGCTGTGTGTCCCCCCCCTTGTCCCTGTAGGGAACCTGGATGTGGCCAACAAGGAGCTCCGGGCTGTGGTGAAGAAGATCTGGAAGAGGACGAAGCCGAAGCTGCTGGACGAGGTCATCCCCCCGCCCGAGGGTGTGTGAGGGTCTGGGGGGGTCTGGGGGGGTCTTGGAGGGTTTGGGGGTTCTGGGGGGCTGGAGGAGCTGGGGGGGCTGGAGGGGTCTGGGGGTGTTTGGGGGGTCTGGGGGAACTGGGAGGGGTGGGGGGGTCTGGGGGGATCTGGGGGATACTGGGGGGCCATGGAGGGGGTTATGGAGGGGCCTGAGGGGTTTGGGTGGGATTTGGAAGGGCTGGGGGGGCTGGGGGGGCTGGGGGGCTGGAGGGGTCTGGAGGTTTCTGGGGGGGTCTGGGGACCCTGGGTGTGTCTGGTGGTTGTGGGGTGTCCCCTGCCCTGTCCCCTCCGAGCCCCCCGGCTGTCCCCTGACCCCCCCGTGTGTGTCCCCCAGAGGAGGAGGTCACCGTGGGCAAGTTCTACGCCACCTTCCTGATTCAGGACTATTTCCGCAAGTTCCGGCGGCGGAAGGAGCGCGGGATGCTGGGCGCCAACGCCGGCCCCAGCAACGAGTGCGCGCTGCAGGTGTGACTCCGCCCCCAGGCCGGGCTGGGAGGGTCACCAGGTGCCACCAGGTGTCAGCAGGTGACCCCGCGGTGTCCCCCCAGGCCGGGCTGCAGACGCTGCAGGCGCTGGGCCCTGAGATGCGGCGAGCACTGAGCGACCTGGAGGGGGACGAGGGCGGGGACGCGCCTGCGGAGGAGCCGCTCACCTACGCAGTGAGCCACGCCCACACCTGCCACATGGCCACACCTTTTCCTTGGCCACGCCCACCGACCACGCCCACCGACCTCACCTTTCCATTGGCCACTCCCACCCACCACAGCTGTCACATGACCACGCCCACAAACACACCTTTCCATTGGCCACACCCATGGACACACCTTTCCTTTGGCCACACCCACCGACCACACCTTTCTCCTGGCCATGCCCACCACCATACTGTTCCATTGGCCACGCCCACCCACCACACCTGTCACATGGCCACTCCCACCCACTACACCTTTTCCTTGGCCACGCCCACTGACAGCACCTTTCCATTGGCCACGCCCATCAACACCACCTTTCCATTGGCCATGCCCATCACACCTTTCCCTTGGCCACGCCCACCCACCATAGCAGTCACATGGCCACGCCCATCCACCATACCTTTCCATTGGACACACCCACTGACAGCGCCTTTCCCAGCCACACCCACTGGCCACACCTGTCCAAAATCCACCTTGAATGGCCACATCTGTCCCATGGCCACACCCACCGGCCAGACTTGCCCCAAATTCACTCCAAATGGCCACACCTCTCCCATGGCCATGCCCACTGGCCTCACCTGTCCAAAATCCACCCTGAATGTCCACACCTGCCCCAAAGCTACATCCAATGTCCACACCTGTCCCATGGCCACACCTGTCCAAAATCCACACCGAATGGCCACACCTATCCCAGGCCACGCCCACCGGCCACACCTGTCCCAAATCCACCCTGAATGTCCACACCTGTCCCATGGCCACACCCACCGGCCACACCTATCCCAGGCCACGCCCACCGACCCTGCCTCTCTCCGCAGGCGCCCGAGACGCTCTACAGCTCCGGGCCCGGCTCCCCCCTGCTCTCGGAGCCGCCCCCCGCCCCCAGCCCCGCGCCCACCGAACGCGAGGAGCCCGCGCCCCCCTCCCACGGGGGCAGGTACGGGGGGCTGGGGGACACCCCGATGTGGGGAGGGGTCCCCGGGATGGGCCGGGGGTGCTCACGGCTCTGTGCGCAGGCGGCGCTCCGACGGGGGGGACCGGGAGGAGGAGGCACCCCCGGCCGAGGATGCGGAGGAGCCGGGAGGGGACACGGGGGACGTGAGCCACGACGAGGAGCTGGAGAGCGCGGCACCGGCCCGGCGGCGCTGGGTGGGGGACAGGTACCGCGACCCCCCTGGGGGGAGAAACCCACCTGGAGGGGTCTCTGTAAATGGGGAGGGGGCACTGGAGAGTTCGGCACCGCTGGGTTGGGGACAGGTACTGCAACCCCCCCATCCCTGGGGGGAGAAACCCCCTCTGGAGGGATCCCTGTAAATGGGGAGGGGGGTCCTGTCAGCCCTGAGGCTGTCCCCCTGCCAGGACCCCCGGCCTGTAACTGGGGAGGGGGCACTGGAGGCACCTGTCACCTCCTGACCCCGTGGGATGTCCCCAGCCCCGACTGACCCCTCCTTGTTCCCCCCATCCAGAGCACCGGGACCCCCGCGCTGGGCGGCCGAGCTGCCCCGGGGGGGGTCGCTGCCGTTGCCCCCCCGGCACTTCGCGCTCGGCAGCGGCGCTCGAGAGGGGCAACAACTGAAACGGCGGCGGCTGCTGCCCCCCACCCCCGCCGGTACGGCAAAGGAGGGGCCGGGGGCTCCGGTGGGACCCTCCGGGATCCCGGGACGGTTCCCGGAGTGTCCCTGGGGCTGATGGCGGGGGGAGATGGCCCTGATGGGGAGGGTGGTGTCCCGCAGGGGCCCAGGAAGGGTCGCTGATCGGTGGGGGTGACCTCTCCCCGGTTCCTAAAGCCGGTGGTGACTCTGCCCGGTGTCCTCTGATAGACCAGAGGGTCCCTGGCTGGGGGAAATGACCCTGCCTGGTGGCCCCTGGTCCCGGGCCAGGCTTGGTGACCCTGTCCGGTATCCCAGAGGGTCCCTGGCCAGGGTGGGTGACTCTGCCCGGTGCCCGGAGGGTCCCTGGCCAGGGTAAATGACCCTGCCTGGTGCCCCCCCGTTTCCCAGAGGGTCCCTGGCTGAGGTGGGGTGACCCTGCCCGGTATCCCAGAGGGTCCCTGATCAGGGTGGGTGACCCTGCCCAGTTTCCTGGAGGGTCCCTGACCAGGCTGGGTGACCCTGCCCGGTGCCCAGAGGGTCCCTGACCGGGGAAAATGACCCTGCCCGGTGCCCCCCGGTATCCCAGAGGGTCCCTGGCCAGGGTGGGTGCCATGCCCGGTATCCCGGAGGGTTCCTGACGAGGAGCTGACCCCCCCGCTCCCCCCCAGGCCGGAAACCCTCCTTCACCATCCAGTGCCTGCGCCGCCAGGGTAGCTGCGAGGACGAGCCCATCCCGGGCACCTACAACCCCTCGGGGCCGCCCGGCCCCGCCCGCCCGCAGGTACCGCTGGATGTGGGACGGACAGACACGGGAGAGGGGAGGGGACACCCTGACATTGTCACTGACCCCCTCCTGCCACCCCCAGGGCTACGGCAGCTCCGAGACCTGGCGGCTGGGGGGCTCCTCGCAGGCCTGGGCGGCGCCGGCCCGCGGGCACGTTCTGTACGCGCCGCTGATCCTGGTGGAGGGGGCGCCGCCGGGGCCGGGGGCGGGCGGCAGCCTGCCCCCCCTGAACCGCTGGTACCCCCCCGCGCCGCTCCGGCTGCGACCCTGCGGGCCACACGAGGCCCTGGCACGGGGATCGGCCGATAGCCTGGTGGAGGCTGTGAGTGGGGGACACGGGGGACATGGGGGGACATGGGGGGACAGCCACAGCCTGGTGGAGGCTGTGAGTGGGGGACACGGGGGGGACATGGGGGGTCATAGGGTGACATGGCTCAGTCAGTAATCTAGGGGAGGCTGTGACTGGGGGGGCATGGGGGAGACATGGGGGGCACATAGAGTGACATGGTTCAGCCGGCAGCCTGGTGGAGGCTGTGAGTGGGGGACACGGGGGACATGGGGCGACAGCCACAGCCTGGTGGAGGCTGTGAGTGGGGGACACGGGGGACATGGGGGGGACATGGGGGGTCATAGGGTGACATGGCTCAGTTAGTAATCTAGGGGAGGCTGTGACTGGGGGGGCATGGAGGGGACATCTAGAATGATAGCCAGCAGCCTGGGGGAGGCTGTGAGTGGGGGGGACATGGACGGGACATTGGGGACACCTAGAGTGACAGCCAGCAGCCTGGTGGAGGCCATGAGTGAGGGGACATGGGGGACATGGAGTCACAGGGGTCAACTGGCAGCCTGGTGGAAGCTGTGAGTGGAGGGACATGGGGAGGACACGGGGTGACAGCCACAGCCTGGGGAAGGCTGTGAGTGGGAGGACATGGGGGGACATGGGGGCCACATGAGGGGTCATAGAGTGACATGGCT
The DNA here is from genome assembly GCA_036010785.1 of Ammospiza maritima maritima. NCBI lineage: Eukaryota > Metazoa > Chordata > Aves > Passeriformes > Passerellidae > Ammospiza > Ammospiza maritima. Next base: position 910,415 of record CM069700.1, on the reverse strand, counting down.
CGGCTAGTAACCTGCTGGGGGGACATGGGGGGCACATGGAGTTGCGTGGCTCAGCCAGAAGCCTGGGGGAGGCTGTGAGTGGGGGAATTTGAGGGGGACATGGGGTGACATTATTCGGTCGACAGCCTGGTGGAGGCACTGAGGGGGGACACTGGGGCCACCCCATGGCTTGGCTGACAGCCTGGTGGAGGCACTGAGGGACACGGAGGACACAGGCACACCCCCAGCACCTCCCCCTCACCCCCTTAACCCAGGTGCTGATCTCGGAGGGGCTGGGGCTGTTCGCCCGCGACCCCAAGTTCGTGGCGGTGGCCAAGCGGGAGATCGCGGACGCGTGCGACATGACCATGGACGAGATGGAGAGCGCGGCCGCGGATCTGCTCACCCGGCGCCGCGGCCCGCCCGCGCCCACGCCCGCCGTCTACAGCGACGAGGAACCGCTGCGGCCGCCGGCCGAGGAGGAGCTGGCCGATGAGATGGGCTGGGCCGGCGGGGTTTAGGACCCGGCACCGCGGGGCTGGGCGGGCTGGTTCTAGAACCCGGGGCCCGCCATGGCGGCTCTAGAACCCGGGGCCGTGAGGGCGGCTCTAGAACCCGGGGCCGTGAGGGCGGCTCTAGAACCCGGGCCCCGCCATGACGGCTCTCGAACCCGGGGCCCGCTATGGCGGCTCTAGAACCCGGGGCCGTGAGGGCGGCTCTCGAACCCGGGGCCCGCCATGACGGCTCTCGAACCCGGGCCCCGCCATGACGGCTCTCGAACCCGGGGCCGTGAGGGCGGCTCTAGAACCCGGCACCGACGTGGGGGCAACGTTACCTCAGGAAATCAAGGGATTTTTATCAAAAAACTTTTGAGTTTTTGTTTTCTTCATACAAGGGGGTTTTTCGTCTGGAAAAGGGGTGTTTGCCTCAGGGATGTTTTTTTTTCCCAGGGGTGGTTTTGGGGTTCCCACACTCAGAGGGTTTGCGGGTACCCCTGTAGCCCCCCAAAAATGTCCCCAAAATTTCCTTAATGGTGTCAATAAATCTCAGTGCAGCAGTTTGCGGGGGTCATGGTCATGGGAAAGAGGAATTTTGGGGTGGTTTTGGGGTGATTTGAGGTCGTTTTGGAGTGGTTTTGGGGTCCCACACTCAGAGGGTTTGGGGGAACCCCTGTAGCCCCCCAAAAATGTCCCCAAAATTCCTTTATGGTGTCAATAAATCCCAGTGCAGCAGTTTGGGGGTGTCATGTTCCTCCTCGTAAAGGGGAATTTTGGGGTGATTTTGGGGTGATCTTGAGGTGCTTTTGGGGTTCCCCATCAGCTCCGTGGTGCCATGAAATACTTGATCTCGCAGTCCCTGTGGAGGTCAGAGGAACATTGTGAGATTTTGGGGTGATTCAAACACCCCGCGGGTTTTTGGGGTGATTCAAACACCCTGCGGGTTTTGGGGTGCTCGGGGCGGTTTTGGGGTCCCGTGAGGGGGTTTTGGGGTACCTGGGGTAGCGCTGGCCCCGTTTCCGTCGGAATTCGGCCTCGTCCACCGTCCAGACGGCGCCGCGGGCGGCCTCGACCCGCACGAAGCATTTGTGCAGGCTCAGGTTGTGCCGGACGGCGTTCTGGGGGGAAACACCCCAAAGTTGGGGGATGGACACCCCAAAAACAGGGAATGGACACCCCAAAATTGGGGGCTGGACACCCCAAAATTGGGGGCTGGATACCCCAAAATCGAGGGGCTGGACACTCCAAAAACGGGGAATGGACACCCTAAAATCGAGGGGCTGGGCACCCCGAAATTGTGGGCTAGACACCCCAAAATCGGGGGATGGACACCCCAAAATTGGGAGCTGAAAACCCCAAAATTCGGGGGTTGGACACCCCAAAAATTTGGGGCTTGGGCACCCCAAAATCGGGGAATGGACACCCCAAAATTGGGGGATGGACACTCCAAAATCGGGGTTTGGATACTCCAAAATTGGCGGACTGGACACCCCAAAATCGAGGGGCTGGACACCCCAAAATCGAAGGGCTCGACACTCCAAAACCGGGGGGCTTGGACACCCCAAAATCAGGGGATGGACATCCCAAAATTGAGGGGCTGGGCACCCCAAAATCGGGGGTTGGACACCCCAAAATCTTGGGTCGAACACCCCAAAATTTGGGGCTGGATACCCCAAAAGCTTGGGATGGACACCCCAGAATTGGGGGGCTGGACACCCCAAAATCAGGGGACTGGGCACCCCAAAATCGAGGAGCTCGACACTCCAATATCAGGGGATGGACACCCCACAATTGAGGGGCTGGAAACATCAAAATCAATGAATGGACACCCCAAAATCAGGGGATGGACACCCCAAAATCGGGGAGTTGGGCACCCCAAAATCGGGGGGTTGGGCACCCCAAAATCGTGTTGTTTTTTCGGGGGTCCTGGGTCGGTTTTGGGGGTCCCATAGCAGTTTTTGGGGTTCCCAGGGCACTTTTTGGGTTTCCCGGGGCAGTTTTTGGGGTTCCAGGGGCAGTTTTGGGGTTCCCAGGGCAGTTTTTGGGGGTGTCTCGGGGCACTTTTTGGGGTCCCACCTTCCACGTCCGGGTGTTGTGGCGGAAGAAGCCGAACCTGCGGCTGAACCAATGGTAAATCTCCGCCAGGGGGCGCTGCCGCTGCGGGGACTCCAGGATGGCCTGGGGGGGGCGGGGGGGAGCGGGGACATTTGGGGACATCGGGGACACTGACAGGATTGGGGACACTGGGGGGATTGAGGGACATGGGGGATATTTGGGACATTGGGGGGATTGGGACATTGGGGACTTGGGGGAACATTGAGGGACATTGGGGGGATTGGGGACATTGGGGGCATTGCGGGGATATTGGGAGGGTTCGGGGACAAAGGGGACATTGGGGACATTGGAGACATTGGGGGGGATTGGGGACATCGGGGGGGATTGGAGACTTGGGGACACTGGGGCACATTGGGGACTTGGGGACATTGAGGGACATTGGGAATATGGGGGGCATTGGGGAGATCAGGGACATTGGGGATGTTGGGGACATGGAGGGGCATTGGGGGACATCGGGGGACATTGGGGCGACATTGAGGAGGATTGGGGACATGGGAGACATTGGGGACTTGGGGACATTGAGGGGGCATTGGGGATATTTGAGATATTGGGGACATTGGGGGTCATTGAGGAATTTGGGGACATTGGGGGGACATTGGAGAGATTGGGGACATGGGGACATTGAGGGACATTGGGGATGTTGGGGACATTGGGGAGATCAGGGACATTGAGGGGACATTGGGGACATTGAGGGGACTTTGAGGGGACACTGAAAGACTTTGGGATATTGGGGGGGCATTGGGGACTTTGGAGCTCATTGGGGACTTGGGGGCATTGAGGGGCATTGGGGACATTGGGGGACATTGGGGACATTGGGGACAATGGGGAGATTGGGGGATATTGGGGGACATTGAGGGACATTGGGGACAATGGGGACATTGGGGACATCAGGGATATTGGGGGACTTGGGCATATCGGGGACATTGGGAATATGGGTGGCACTGGGAGGATATTGGGGACATAGTGGGGGATTGGGGGGACATTGGGGACATTGAAGGACTTGGGGCCATTGGGGCCATTGGGGGACTTGGGGACACTGGGGGACATTGGGGATACTGAAGGACTTGGGGATTTGGGGGCATTGGGGACACGGAGGGACCTTGGGGACATTGAGGGGCATTGGGGACATCGGTGACATTGGGGACAATGGGGAGCCTAGGAGAGTTTTGGGGTTTGGGGAGGGGTTTTGGGGTTCGGGGGGGTTTTGGGGAGCCCAGGTGTGTTTTGGGGTTCGGGGGGAGGTTTGGGAAGCCCGGGGGGTTCTTGGAGATCCCGTGGGTATTTTTGGGGTTCAGGGTGGGTATTTTAGGGATCCCATGGGTATTTTTGGGGATCCCGTGGGTATTTTTGGGGTTCAGGGCGGGTATTTTAGGGATCCCGTGGGTATTTTTAGGGATCCCGTGGGTATTTTTGGGGATCCCGTGGGTATTTTTGGGGTTCAGGGCGGGTATTTTAGGGATCCCGTGGGTATTTTTAGGGATCCCATGGGTATTTTTGGGGATCCCGTGGGTATTTTTGGGGTTCAGGGCGGGTATTTTAGGGATCCCGTGGGTATTTTTAGGGATCCCGTGGGTATTTTTAGGGATCCCGTGGGTATTTTTGGGGTTCAGGGCGGGTATTTTAGGGATCCCGTGGGTATTTTTGGGGATCCCGTGGGTATTTTTGGGGATCCCATGGGTATTTTTGGGGTTCAGGGCGGGTATTTTTGGGATCCCGTGGGTATTTTGGGGATCCCGTGGGTGTTTTGGGGTTCAGGGGGGGATTTTGGGGTTCACTGACCCATCGGATGAGCGTGGCGTAGGTGTAGGGGGGCCGGGCGGTGCTCAGTCTGTAATACTCCAGTTCTGGGGGGGGGGGGGGGAATTTGGGGGTTCAGTCAAACCCAACCCCCCCCCCATAATTTGGGGATCCCCCCCCACCCCCCCAAACCCCTCACTCACCTGGGCAGAGCCCCCCCCGCTCCCAGGGGTGCCCCGGGGGGGGCAGCAGCACCTCGGGGTCCCCCTCGGCCTCGGGGGGACCCCAAATTTGGGGAGGGGGGGGGCCCGGCCTGGCCCTTCCCGGGGAGACCCTAAAGGGTGGGGGGGATACAAAAGTGAGGGGGGGGCTCCCCATTTTGGACGCCCCTACCCCATTTTTGGGGTGCATTTCCCCCCTTATCGTGCTGGGGGCGGTCCCAAACCCCCTCCACAGATTTTGGGGTGCATCTTCCCCCTTAGCATGCCCCCCACCCCATTTTTAGGGTGCTTCCCCCCTCTTACCACTCTGGGGGGGTCCCAAGCCCACCACCCAAATTTTGGGGTGCATCCCTCCCCCTTATCGTGGGGGGGGGTGGTCCCAATGCCCCCCCATGCAAATTTTGGGGTGGTCCCCTCCCTTAGTGCTCTGTGGACCCCCCCCACCCCATTTTTGGGGTGCATTCCCCCACACCCCATTTTTGGGGTGCCCCTCCCTCCTTACCATGCCCCCACCCCAATTTTGGGGTGCTGCCCCCCACCCTTAAGGTGCTGGGGGGGTCCCAACCGCCCCCACCCCATTTTAGGGGTTCATTCCTCCGCCTTGCCGTGCCCCCCCCCATTTTTGGGCTGCATTATCCCCCCACCCCATTTTTGGGGTGCTCCCCCTCCATTTTTGGGCTGCATTCCCCCCCACCCCATTTTTGGGGTGCATTCCCCCCACCCCATTTTTGGGGTGCATTCCCCCACTCCATTTTTGGGGTGCATTCCCCCCCCATTTTTGGGGTGCATTCCTTGCCCCCCCCATTTTTGGGGAGCATTCCCCCACTCAATTTTTGGGGTGCATTCCTTGCCCCCCCAATTTTGGGGTGCATTCCCCCCCCATTTTTGGGGTGCATTTCCCCCCCCAATTTTGGGGTGCATTCCCCCCCAATTTTGGGGTGCATTCCCCCCCATTTTTGGGGTGCATTTCTCCCCCCAATTTTGGGGTGCATTCCCCCCCATTTTTGGTCTGCATTCCCCCAACCCCATTTTTGGGGTGCATTCTCCCACCCCATTTTTGGGGTGCTCCCCCCCTTACCGAGCCGGGGGGGCCCCTCCGCAGCAGCTGCGCCTGCAGCAGCCCCAGGCGGTGCCGCTCGCGGGCCAGCTGGGGGGGGGGGGGGCACAAATTTGGGGGTCAGCGACGGATTTTGGGGTGTCACAGGGTTGGGGGGGGACAGGAGGGTCATACACGGGGGGGTCACAGGGTTGGGGGGACAAATTTGTGGGGGGTCACAGCACAAACGGGTTTGGGGGGGACAGGGACAGGTTGAGGGGTCACATTCGGGTTTTGGGGGGACACGGGGGGCTCAGGGTGTTGGGGAGGGACAGGGACAGGTTGGGGGGGTCACACTCGGGTTTCGGGGGGACACAGCAGGGTCAGGGTGTTGGGGACGGACAGGGACAGGTTTGGGGGTCACACTCGGGTTTGGGGGGGACAGGGACAGGTTTGGGGGTCACACCGGGTTGGGGAGGACAGGTTTGGGGGGGTCACGGGGTTTGGAGGGGGACAGATCTGGGGGGTCGGGACAGATTTGGGGGGGGTCACACCGGATTTTGGGGGACATGGGGGGGGACAGGTCTGGGGGGTCACACTGGGGTCTCGGGGGACACGGGGGAGTCACGGGGTTGGGGGGGGACAGGGACAGATTTGGGGGGGTCACACTGGCTTTTGGGGGACACGGGGGGCCCCCAGGGTTGGGGGGACACAGGGGGGTCATGGAGATCAGGGACAGGGATAGATTTGGGGGGGTCACACAAGATTTTGGGGAGACAGGGACAGATTGGGGGGGTCACAGATGGGTTTTGGGGGACAGGAACCAGTTTGGGGGGGGGTCACACACGGGTTTTGGGGGACACAGGTTTGGGGGGCACAAATTTGGGGGATCACAGAGGGGTTTGAGGGATATGGGAATGGGGGGGACAAGTTTGGGGGGGTCACACATGGATTTTGGGGGGGTCACACTCGGCTTTTGGGGGACACAGGGGGGACACGGGGTTGGGGAGGACAGGGACAGGTTTGGGGGGGGTCACAAATTTGGGGGGGTCACACCGGGTTTGGGGGACACGGGGGGGTCACACGCAGGTTTGGGGGGGTCACAGATGGATTTTGGGGGACACATGGGGGGTCATGGTGTGGGGGGGGACAGATTTGGGGGGTTCCCGCGGTTTGGGGGGGTCACAGGGTTGGGGGGGACAGGGACAGATTTGGGGGTCACAGAGTTATGGGGGACATGGGGGTCGGTGGGGGGGGGGTGATGAGTTGGGGGGACACAGATTTGGGGGGGGGTCCCCGTTCTGGGGGGGGGGGGGCAGCTTTGGTGAGGAGGTTTCTTTTTGGGGGGTGGGTCAGGATTTTGGGGGGGCTCAGGAGGGGATTTTGGGGGGCTCTGGGAGGAGTTTGGGGGTGCTCAAGGGGGATTTTGGGGGGGATCCGGGGGGATTTTTGGGGGTGCTCAAGGGGGATTTTTGGGGGGTCCCTGGGGATGATTTTGGGGGGGTCTCAGGGAGGATTTTGGGAGGGCTCCGGGGGACATTTTGTGGGGGCTCCTGGGGGATTTTGGGGGGTTATCGGGGGGAATTTTGGGGGATTTTTGGGGTCTCCGGGAGGATTTTGGGGGTGCTCGGCTGGGCATTTTCGGGGTGCCAAGGAGGGGATTTTGGTGAGGTCAGGAGGGGATTTTGGGGGGGATCCGGGGGGATTTTGGGGGTGATTTTGGGGGGCTCTGGGAGAATTCTGGGGGGGGCTCAAGGGATGATTCTGGGGGTGATCGGGGGGGGATTTTGGGGGGCTCCAGGGAGGATTTTGGCAGGGCTCCGGGGGGACATTTTTGGGAGGCTCCTGGGGGATTTTGGGGGTGTTCAGGAGGGGATTTTGGGGGTGATCCGGGGGAATTTTGGGGGCATTTTTGGGGCACTCCAGGGGGGGATTTTGGGTGGATTTTAGGGTCATTTTGGGGGGGCTCCAGGGATGATTTTAGGGGGATTCGGGGGAGGATTTTGGGGGTGCTCAGGAGGGGACTTTGGAGTGATCCGGGGGAGGATTTTGGGCGTAATCCGGGGGTATTTTGGGGGGGATTTTGGGGCACTCCAGGGGGAATTTTGTGGAGGATTTTGGGGGTTTCTGGGGAGGATTATGGGGGGATTTTTGGGGTGATTTTAAGGGGTCTCCGGGGACGATTTTGGGGTGATTTTAGGGGTCTCCGGGGACGATTTTGGGGGTGCCCTCACCTGCTGCTCCAGCTCCTGGATCCTCTCCAGCTGCCGCAGACACTGAGCCACCTCCCCCGGCTCCCGGCGGGGGGGTCTGGGGGGGATTTTTGGGGGTGATTTTTGGGGTGGGGGGCTCTGGGAGCCCCCAAAATCCTCCCCAAGACCCCCCCACACTCACCTGGGGGGCTGCGTGGGGGGAGGGTCGCTGCTGGCGGGGGCGGGGGAGGGGTCTCTGTCACGGCCGGGGGGGTCTTTGGGACCCCATTCCAAAGCGGGGAGACCTGGGGAAGGGTTAGGTTTGGGGGGGGTCCCCAAAAAATGGAAGAGGAGGAGGAGGAGGGGGAAGGTTGAGGGGGGTTTGGGGGTCTCAAATGGGAGTAAAGAGCTCCAAAAATGGCAGAGAAATGGCCCAAAAGGGCAGAAAAATGCCACAAAAAAGGCAGAAAAATGCCCTAAAAAAGGGCAGAGAAATGCCTCAAAAAAGGGCAGAAAAATGCCCCAAAACAAAGCAGAGAAATGCCCTAAAAAGGGCAGAAAAATGCCCCAAAAAGGGCAGAGAAATGCCCCCAAAAAAGGGCAGAAAAAAGACCCAAAAATGAGCAGAGAAATGCCCTAAAAGGGCAGTGAAATGCCCCAAGAAAGAGCAGAAAAATGCCCCAGAAAGGAACAGAAACTGTCCCAAAAAAGAGCAGAGAAATGTCCCAAAAATGCAAAAAAAAAAAAAATGCCCCAAAAAGGGCAGAAAAATGTTCCAAAAATGCAGAAAAATGTCCCAAAAAGGGCAGAGAAATGCCCTCAAAAAAGGGCAGAAAAATATCCCATAAATGCAAAGAAATGCCCTAAAAAAGAGCAGAGAAATGCCCTCAAAAAAGGGCACAGAAATACCCTAAAAAAGGCAGAAAAATATTCCAAAAATGGGCAGAGAAATGCCCTAAAAAATGGCTGAGAAATGACCCAAAAATGGCAGAAAAATGTCCCAAAAATGCAGAAAAATGCCTCAAAAAGTGCAGAAAAAATGGAAGAGGAGGAGGATGATGGGGATGAGGATGAGGAAGGTTTGGGGAAGGTTTTAGGGGAAGTTTTGGGGGGATTTGGGGAAGGTTTTGGGGGAAGTTTTGGGGTCTCACCGTGATTTGGGGGCAGCCGAGTCCTCATTACCAACACCCCCGGGTGCTGCACCTGCAGCAGGGGGGGGCAGGACCCCCCCTCGGGCGGCACCTGTGGGGTTTGGGGGGGCAGGAGGTGACCCCCCAATCCCGACACACCCCAAAAAACCCCAAAAATCCCCCCCAAAAAAACCCCAAATTTGGGGTTCCCGCACCTGCGAGCAGCGCGTCAGCACCGTGGGACGCTCCTGGGGCGCGCGGGGGGGGGCGCCGCTGTCTGGGGGGGGTTTGGGGGTGAGATCCCCCCGAGAGGGTCCCCCCAAACCCTGAGGGTCCCCCCCAAAGCCCCAAAATTCCCCCAAATTCCCCCAAAATGGGACAAATGTGTCACCGGCACCGTCTGCGTCACCGCCGGGCCGGAACCCGCATGGAGGGGGGGAGGGGCCCAGTGACCCCCCCCAGTCCATCCCAGTGACCCCCCCAGTTCATCCCAGTGACCCCCCCAGTCCATCCCAGTGACCCCCCAGTCCATCCCAGTGACCCCCCAGTGACTCCCCAGTCCATCCCAGTGACTCCCCCAGTTCATCCCAGTGATCCCCCAGTTCATCCCAGTGACCCCCCAGTTCATCCCAGTTCATCCCAGTGACCCCCAGTCCATCCCAGTGACCCCCCCAGTCCATCCCAGTGACCCCCCCAGTTCATCCCAGTCCATCCCAGTCCCTCCCAGTCCATCCCAGTTTACTCCCAGCCCATCCCAGTTTCCCCCAGTACTTTCCAGCATTCCCCAGTAACAATCCCAGTCCCTCCCAGTGCCCCCATTTTCCCATCCCAGTGCTCCTCCAGTCCCTCCCAGTCCATCCCAGTCCCTCCCAGTCCATCCCAGTCCCTCCCAGTCCCTCCCATTGTGTTCCCAGGGCCCCCCAGTGTGCTCCCAGTCCCTCCCAGCACGCGCCCAGCGCCTCCCAGTCCCTCCCAGTTCCCCCCGGTGTGCTCCCAGTGCCCCCCAGTCTGTCCCAGTCCATCCCAGTCCCTCCAGCATGTTCCCAGTCCCATCCAGCGTGCTCCCAGTCCCTTCAAGTCCCGCCGAGTATGCTCCCAGTGTGCTCCCAGTGTGCCCCCAGTCCATCCCAGTCTCTCCCAGTCCATCCCAGTCCATCCCAGTCTCTCCCAGTCCATCCCAGTCCATCCCAGTCCCCCCCAGTCCATCCCAGTCCCTCCCAGCTCACGGCTCCCGGGTCCCTGCCATGGCTCTGGGCCGCCCCGGGCGCTCCCAGCCGTGGTTTATAGACGGGAAACCACAGCCCTGAGTCAGGGCGGGGGCGGGGGCCGGGGTGGCCCCCCCAGACCCAAACAGACAGCCCGAAATGCAGAGAAATGCACCAAAAAATGCAGAGAAATGCACAAAAAATGCCCCAAAAAGAGCAGAGAAATGCCCCAAAAATGCCCCAAGAAGAGCAGAGAAACACCCCAAAAAGGGCAGAGAAGTGCCCCAAAAATGCCCCAAAAAGAGCAGAGAAACGCCCCAAAAAGGGCAGAGAAATGCCCCAAAAAATGCCCCAAGAAAGGGCAGAGAAATGCCCCAAAAATGCAGAAAGATGCCCGAAATAGGGCAGAGAAATGCCTCAAAATGGGAATAGAAATGTCCCAAGACAGGGCAGAGAAATGTCCCAAAAAAGGCACAAAAATACCTATAAAAGGGCAGAGTGCCCCCAAAAAGGGTAGAAAAATACCCCAAAAATACCCCAAAAAATGGCAGAGAAATGTCCCAAAAAGGGCAAAAAAGTGACCCAAAAAAGGCAGAGAAATGCCCCCAAAAGGGCAGAAAAATGGCCCAAAAATGGCAGAGAAATGCCTCTAAAAAGAGCAGAAAAATGCCCAAAAAAGGGCAGAGAAATGCCTCAAAAAATGCAGGAAAATGCCCTAAAAAAAGGGCAGAAAATGCCCCAAAAAATGCAGAGAAATGCCCCAAAATAAGGCAAAAAATGTCCCCAAAAAGGGCAGAGAAATAAATGCCCCAAAATGGCAGAGAAATTCCACAAAAAATGGCAGAGAAATGCCCATTCCCAAAAAATGCAGAAAAATGTCCTGAAAATGCAGAGAAATGCCCCAAAAAAGGGCAGAGAAATACCCTAAAAGAGGGCAGAGAAATGCCCTAAAAAAGGGCAGAAAAAGCCCCAAAAATGCAGAGAAATGCCCCAAAATGGGCAGAGAAATGCCCCAAAAATTGCAAAAAAAGTCCCAAAAAAGGGCAGAAAAATGCCCTAAATGTGCAGAAAAATGCCCCAAAAATGGCAGAGAAATGCCTCAAAAAAAAGGCAGAGAAATGCCCCAAAAATGGCAAAAAAATGCCCCAAAAATGGCAGAAAAACGCCCTGAAATGTCTGAGATGAACACGAAGAAATGGCACAAATTGGGAGGGAAGAGACACCCCAAAACCACCAGGACAAAATACTCCAAAAAGCAGAGAAATGACCCTAAAAAAACAGATAAAAACACCCCAAAATTGGTCAGAAATATTGGGAAATATTTTAAAAGAAAAACCCAAAAAAAACCCAGGGAAAAATTCCTCAAAATGCCCCAAAATTGTGACAACAAAGCTGAGCAGATAAACCCCAAATGCAGAAAAATTACCCCAAATTTTGAGGCAAAAAAAAACTCAAATCAGCCCTAAAATCCCAAGAAATGCCCAAAACAAAAGAGGAGAAACATCCAAAAAACCCAGACAGAAAATGAGGAGGAACGCCCCGAAATAACGACCCAGACACCTCAAAATGGCCCAAAATGAGACAAAACGTCTGAAAATTGTCAAGGACAACCCTAAAATGAGACAAATACCCAAAACACGGGTAGAAATGGCCATAAAAAGGAAATTTAAAATGGGGAGAAACGCGTCAAAATAATCGAGATTTTTGGGGTAGAGAAAGTTCAAAATTTTGTGAACAGAAAGTCTTCAAATTGAGGAGAAAAACCTCAAACAGGCAGGTAAAAAAACAGCTTAAAAAGCAAAAATTCACCCCAAAAAGGTCAAGAAGAAACGCCCCGAACCGAGCGCGCCAAAATGAGGAGAAACGCCTTTAATAAAGAGATAAAAACTCTAAAATGCCCCAAAATTCATAAAAACACCCCAAAATTTCTAGGAATGGATAGCCCTAAAATAACCAGGTAGAAATTCACCAAAATTGATGTTTTGAAGAATTTTGGGGTCACAAAAATGCAGAAATTTGTGTCCCCCCCCTCATGTCCCATCCCCCACAAAACGTCACTGAAAAATGCCCAAAATGCCCCAAAATGGCGGAGGCGGGAAAAGCAGCGCCTCAAAATGGCCCCAAATCTTTTTGGGGTACCCCAAAAATCCTAAAAAACCATCTCAGGTTTTTAAATCTCCCCCGTTTTTTTAAAATTCCTCCTTTGGAACCTTCAAATTTTGGGGAATTTTTGCAGTTTCAGGCCTTGAGTTTCGCCTCGTTTTTCACCCTAAAATCGATTTAAATCAAATTTTTGATGTTTTCCAGCCCTGGGTTTGTGGGGTTTTACCCCAAAAAAGGTTTGGGGACCCATCCCCATTTTTAGGGTGGGGTTGGGAGATTTTGGCACCCCCAGGGACTTCCCCAGCTCGAAGGGAGGCGAAACCGAAGCAGAGCAGGCAGGAAATGAGGGAGGGGGAGGGGTGGAATTTGGATGGGGGGGTGGAGGAGGGGCCTGGAATCCCCATGGGGACCCCCCAAAAATGTCCCTTTGAACCCCATTGTGTGACCCCAAAAATGTCACTTTAAATCTCATTTTGTGATCCCCAAAAATGTCCCTTTAACCCCATTTTGTGACCCCAAAATGTCCCTTTGAACCCCATTTTGTGACCCCAAAAATGTCCCTTAAACCCCATTTTGGGACCCCAAAAATGTCACTTTAAATCTCATTTTCTGATCCCCAAAAATGTCCCCTTTAACCCCATAAAAATGTCCCTTTAACCCCATTTTGTGACACCAAAAATGTCCCTTTAAACCCCATTTTGGGACCCCAAAAATGTCACTTTAAATCTCATTTTGTGATCCCCAAAAATGTCCCTTTACCCCATTTTGTGACCCCAAAATGCCCCTTTAACCCCATTTTGTGACCCCAAAAATGTCCCTTTAAACCCCATTTTGGGACCCCCAAAATGTCACTTTAAATCTCATTTTGTGATCCCCAAAAATGTTCCTTTAAACCCCATTTTGTGACCCCAAAAATGTCCCTTTAAACCCCATTTTGGGACCCCCAAAATGTCACTTTAAATCTCATTTTGTGATCCCAAAAATGTCCCTTTAAACCCCACTTTGGGACCCTTCAAACCCCGCTTTAGGACCCCAAAAATGTCCCTATAAACCCCACTTGGTGACCCCAAAAATGTCCCTTTAACCCCCAATTTTGACCCCAAAAATGTCCTTTAAACTCCACTTTGTGACCCTTAAAAATGTCCCTTAAATTCCATTTTGTGACCCCAAAAATGTTCCTTTAAACTCCACTTTGGAACCCTTTAAACCCCACTTTGTGACCCCAAAATGTCACTTTAAACCCCATTTTGTCAGCCCCAGGAATGTCCCTTTAAACTCCAATTTGGGACCCCAAAATGTCCCTTTAAACCCCAATTTGTTACCCTAAAATGTCCCTTTAAACCCCAATTTGTTACCCCAAAAATGTCCTTTATACCCCAGTTTGGGACCCCCATAAATGTCCTTTTAAACCTCAATTTGTCCCTTTAAAACCCACTTTTGTCACCCCAAAATGTCCCTTAAAACCCCACTTTGGAACCCCTTAAATGTCCCTTTAAACCCCACTTTGGGATCCCTCCTTTGTCCCTTTAAACTCCACTTTGTGACCCCAAAAATCTCCCTTTAAACCTCATTTTGTGACCCCAAAATGTCCCTTTAAACCCCATTTTGTGACCCCAAAAATGTCCCTTTAAATCCCACTTTGGGACCCTTTAAACCCCATTTTGTGATGCCCAAAATGTCCCTTTAAACGCCATTTTGGGACCCCAAAAATGTCACTTTAAACCCCACTTTGTGACCCCAAAAATGTCCCTTTAAACCCCACTTTGGGACCCTTCAAACCCCACTTTAGGACCCCAAAAATGTCCCTTTAAACCCCATTTTGTGACCCACAAAAATGTCCTTTTAAACCCCACTTTGCGACCCCCAAAAATGTCCCTTAAATCCCATTTTGTGACCCCAAAAATGTCCCTTTAAACCCCACTTTGGACCCTTCAAACCCCACTTTAGGACCCCAAAAATGTCCCTTTAAATCCCATTTTGTGACCCCAAAAATGTCCCTTAAAACCCTATTTTGGGACCCTAAAAATGTCCCTTTACACCCCACTTTGTCACCCCCAAAATGTCCCTTTAAACCCCAATTTGTGACCCCAAAAAACTTCCCTTTAAACCCCACTTTGTGACCCCCAAAAATGTCCCTTTAAACCCCACTTTGTGACCCCCAAAAATGTCCCTTTAAACTCCACTTTTAAAACTCACTTTGTCACCCCCACCCCCCAGGAATGTCCCTTGTCACCCCCAAGCCCCGGGGATCCCCATGGTCCCTTCCTGAACCCCGAAATTGGAGTGGGGGTCTCTCCCTTTCCATCCCCTCCCCCGGCCACCCCCTCCCCACGACTCAAGCCCCGCCCCTTCTCCCTCTAAACCCCGCCCCTCCTGTTAAGCCCCGCCCCTCTGTCCTGGCCCCGCCCCCGCGCTGCGGCCGCAAGCCCCGCCCCTCCGCCATGGCCCGCGCTCCCGCCTCCGCCCCGGCGCCCCCCCCGTGGCCGGACTCCCGGCGTGCCCCGCGCGGGGGGGGCCCCTCCCAGCCCCCCCCCGCGTCCCGGGACCCCCCCCCAAACCCCGGGCATCCCCCCCTCAGCCCCCCATGACCCCTCGGTGCTCGCTGGGACCCCCCTCCCTCCCGTTTCCATCCCGGACATCACCGAGCCCCCCCCCACACCGGTGCTCCCCGAATCCGCCGCTGCCCCCCCGGGGACCCCGAGATCCCTGCGGCCCCCGGGGGGGTGGTCGGGGGGGGGTCCCGGCGGGTTCTGTTCGCCGATGCTCTGGGGCTGCCCCTGACCCGCCTGCGGCAATACCGGCCCTGGACCCCCGCGGGAGGGGGGGCGGCGGGGGAGGGACCCCCGAAAGGGGGGAGGGGGCGCGGTGGGAGAGCCGCCCCCCCCCGGGATCTGGATGAGGCCTGGGAAGGGCAGGTAAGAGATTGGAGGGGGGGAATCTGCATGGGGGACCCCCCCCTCAAAATGGGGTCAACACCTTGCATGTGCCCCCCGAAATTGAGGGCGGGCTGTGGTGCATGGCTGGGACCCCCCCAACCCCGAACCCTCGGGTTCCGAATGTGGGTCACACTCCCCCACCCCTAATTTTGGGGGGCTGGGGCCTGTCCGGTGACCCCCCCACACCCGTGTCCCCCCAAAAGGCCGCAGGAGGCAGAGGATGCGCAGCCCCCACCCCCCGAGCACAGCACAGGTAAATATCCCCCCACCTCCTAAAATTTGGGGGTGCACCCCCAATTTTTGGGACCCCCCCCCTCAGAAATGTCCCTGTAACCCCACTTTGTCACCCTCACCCCCCCACGGAACTTTTGGGGGTCCCTTTTCCCTCCCTACAGAGCCCGACCCTGCCCAACGCCCCAACGGATGTGGAGCAGCTGCCAGCACAGGTGAGACAACACCCAAAATTGGGGTGCCCCCCTCCCTCAAGGATTGGGGTACCCCTAATTGGGGTACCCTAAAATGGGTGTACCTCAAATTGGGGGTACCTCAAACTGGGGGTATCCCAAAATGGGTGTACCTCAAAATGGGGGTACCCCGAATTGCGGGGACCTCAAAATGGGTGTACCTCAAATTGGGGGTACCCCAAAATGGGGGTACCTCAAAATGGGGATACCTCAAAATGGGTGTACCTTAAAATGGGTGTTCCTCAAACTGGGGGGTACTTCAAACTGGGGGTACCTCAAATTTGGGGTACCCTAAAATGGGTGTACCTCAAAATGGAGGTACCTCAAATTGGGGGTACCCCTAAATGTGTGTACCCCAAATTGGGTGTACCCCAAAATGGGTGTACCTCAAAATGGGTGTACCCCAAAATGGGGGTACCTCAAAATGGAGGTACCCCAAATTATCCCCTCCCCATTTAGGGCACCGAGGACGAGGCGGTGGCGCGGGAGCTGGAGCAGCTCTACCTGTCCCACCTGCGCCGCCTTCGCGGGGGGGGACCCCAACGACGGCGACCCCCTCCCCAAAACCGGGGACCCCCCGTTTCCCGAGCGAGCCCCGAACACCTCCCTGGCCAACGAGATGGCGCTGCGCTATGAGGGGGGCGGGGGTCGCTGCAGCCCCCCGGCGCTGCGGGGCAGGGGGGGCCCCCTGGAGGGGGCGCTGGTGGTGCCGGCCCGGCCCCCCCCCGCGGCAGGGGCAGAAGTTTTGGGGGGGCCCTCAGGGGGTGCGGGGTGGTTTTGGCTTTGGCCGTGCTGGTGCCCGTGGCCTGGGGGGGGACGGGGGGGGTCCCACGGCCGCGGTGGCTTTGGGCATTTACCTGGCGCTGGCGTGGCTCACGTGAGGGTGGGAAAAGGGGGGGGTACCCTGATTGTCACCCCAAAATTGTCACCTCCCCAGAAAGTCACAGCAACACCCCCACACATTTCACCTCTGAAAAAGTGGGACACCCCTAAAGCAATCGGGGGAGGGGGCGATGGAAGGGCACCCCCAAATGGAGGGGGGAATGGAAGGGCACCCCTAAATGGAGGGGGGGGCATGGAAGGGCACTCCCTAAATGGAAGTGAACCCCAAAATGGGAGGGCACCCCTAAATGGAAGGGTACCCGCAAATGGAAAGGTGCCCCTAAATGAAGGAGCACCCCTAAATGGAGAGGAACCCCCTAAATGGAAGGGTACCCCAAATGGAAGGGAACCCCTAAATGGAAGGGCACCCCCCCCAAATGGATGAGTACCCAAAAATGGGTATGGAGGGGCACCCCCCAATTAGAAGGGCGCCCCTCAATTAGAAGGGACCCCCTAAATGGAAAGGTACCCCTAAATGGAAGGGAACCCCCAAATGGAAGGGAAACCCCAAATGGAAGGGAACCCCAAAATGGAAGGGCACACCAAAATGGGAGGGCACCCCGGAAAAGGAAGGGCACCCCAAAAAGGAAGGGAATCCCCAAAATGGAAGGGTACCCCAAAATGGAAGGGATCCCCTCCAAAAGGAAAGGAACCCCTAAATGGAGGAGCACCCCCAAAATGGAGGGGAACCCCCAATTAGAAGGGCACCCCCTAAAATGGAAGGGCACCCTAAAGGGAAGGGCACCCCAAATGGAAGGGAACCCCAAAATGGGAGGGCACCCCTAAATGGAGGAACCCCCCCAAAAGGAAGGGAACCCCCAAATTCCCCCCTCACAGCGGGGTGGGGGGCACTGTCACTTTGTGGGGACTCCCCCCCCCAAATCATGTGCACCCCACCCGGGTTTTGGGGCGCCCCTGTGTACATACAGCCATGGAACGATGGTGTCCGAGTTCTTGTCGTGGGGGGAGAGTGGGGTGGGATTTTTGGGGGTGTGTGTGTAATTTGGGGGGGGGGGTGTAATTTTGGGGTGTTATGGGTGTAGGGGAGGGTTGTCTGTCTCTGTTCAGGGGGTGGTGGCCCTGTCCCCCCCCCACCTCTGGTGTCCCGAGTTCTTGTCGTGGGGCGGTTGTGGATTTTTGGGGTGGAGTGGGCAATTTTGGGGGGTGTGTGTGTAATTTTGGGGTGTTGGGGGGGTAGGGGAGGGTTGTCTGTCTCTGTTTAGGGGGTGGTGGCCCTGTCCCGTTCCCCCCCCCCCCCCCCGGTGTCTCTGTCGCTGCCGTTTCCTGCCCTCGGGGACGCTCCCAGCAAAGGTCACGGCGGTGGGGGGGGGGGGGGGGGGGGGGGGGCAAAGGGCCCCCCCAGAGCTTGGGAGTGGTGCAGGCTCAGCTGGGGCTGTCGGGACATGGGAGCCATGTCGTGATAGAAGGGTCTGTGACAGCCTGGGGGGGTCCTGAGTGTCGTGGGAGCACCTGGGGAGGGGGTCTTGAAGAACTTGGGAGGTCCTGAATGTCCTTGGAGCAGGTGGGGAGGGGGTCTTGAAAAATTGGGGGGTCCTGAATGTCCTGAGAGCAGTTGGGGTGGAGGTCCTGAGCCCCCTAGGATAAAGTGGGGAGTGGTCTAAAGCCCCTTGGAGGCACTTGTGGGGTCCTGGGTGTACTGGGAGCTGCTGGGGTGGGGATCCTGAGCCCCCTATGGAGGGGTCCTAAGGCTCCTTGGAGGCACTTGAGGGGTCTCGAGGGTCCTGGCAGCAGCCGTGGGCGTTCTGAGCCTCCTGTAGGTGGCCAGTGGTGGATCAGTGGTGGATGGTGGTCCTGTCCCTCCTGTCCCCTCAGGTGTGGAGGGGATGACACAGCCATTCTGAAGTCACTGGGGGGGGGGCGTCCCAGTCCCTTTGGGCTCACTGTGGGGGAGATGCCATCCCCTATGGCGTCCTCCTCCCCTCAGGGTGTGTCCCAGCCTCTCTGAACTCACTGTGGGGGTTTCTTGTCATCTCCGGATGTTCTGCTCCTCTTGCAGCCCCTCAGTCCTTTGGGTGACATCGTGAGGGGGTCCCAGCCCCTCAGTGAGGGGGCCAGCAGCACCCACAGGCCCTCAGCCCCTCGGGTAATGGTGGAGGGGGGCAGCCCCTCTGAAGTGACCACAGGAGGGTCCCAGTCCCTCAGGTGGCATTGAAGGGTGCCAGCCCCTCTATATTCACTGAGAAGGGAGGAAAAAGGGTCCTGCCCGTCCCTGCCGTCCCTCAGCCCCTGAGGGAGGGTCTCAGTCCCTCAGGTGACATTAGGAGGGGTCCCAGCCTCTCTATACTACTGAGGAGAAATGGAAATCCTGTCCCCTCCGGGAGGGGTCCCGCCACCCTCACGCTCCCTCAGCCCCTGAGTCCCTCGGGTTACACTGGAGGGGGTCCCAGCCCCTCTATACTCACTGAGGAGAAATGGAGACCCTGTCCCCTCCGGAGGGGTCCTGCCCGCCCTCACGGTCCCTCAGCCCCTGAGGGAGGGTCCCAGCCCCTCAGGTGACAGTGTGGGAGTCCCAGCCTCAATGTACTCACTGAGGAGAAATGGAAATCCTGTCCCCTCCAGAGGCATCCTGCTGCCTTCACGTTCCCTCAGCTCTTGAGGGAGGGTCCCGGTCCCTCAGGTGACATGGGGGGTCCCAGCCCCTCTATACTCACTGAGGAGAAATGGAGACCCTGTCCCCTCCAGGAGGGTCCCACCGCCCTCGCGGTCCCTCAGCCCCTGAGGGAGGGTCCCAATGCCTCAGCCCCTGAGAGAGGGTCCCAGTCCCTCTATACTCACTGAGGAGAAATCCTGTCCCTTCCGGGAGGGTCCTGCGCCCTCACGTCCCCTCAGCCCCTCAGGGAGGGTCCCAGGTGACAGCGTGGAAGGGAACCCGTCCCCTCCGGGAGGGTCCCACCGCCCTCCCACTGCCCTCCCACTCCCTCAGCCCCTGAGAGAGGGTCGGCCCAATCCCTCAGGTGACAGTGTGGAGGGTCCCTCCGCCCTCCCGCCTCCCCTCAACCCCTCATGGCGGGAAGGGGGCGGAGTCTCTCCCCTCACGGCCGCGGCTCTCGCGCCGCCCGCACGTGCGCTCCTCGCGCTGCGCATGAGCGCACGCACCTCCCCGGCCCCGCCCACCGCGCTGCCCGGAGCCCGCCAAAGCAGCGCGCTCCCATTGGCCGCTCATTTCCCGCCCGCCCCGCGTGACGGGCGTCGCCATGGCAACCGTCCAATTGGGGCAGCGCGAGAGTGACGCGCGGGGTGGGCGGGGCCTCGGCGGCGGCGGCGGCGGCGCGCGCGCTTTTTCGGCCTGTGGCGGGCGCCGGAGCCGCCGCCATGAGCGGGGCCGGGGCCGGGACAGAACGACCGTCCCCGGCCAAGCTCCGCCGTCTGAATGAGCCCACCGGGACGGGCTCCGCCCGCCGCCGCCGTTAACAGCGGGGAGGAGACGGCGCGTTCCCCCACCCCCGCCGGAGGTCGTGGTGAGGGCCGCAGCGCGCGCGCGCGGGGTGACGGGTGTGGGCATGCGCGGGGAGGGCGGCGGCGGGGACGGGGACGAGCGAGCGCCCCCTGGCGGCTGCACGGAAATGGCGGCTGTGACCGGGGAAGGGCTGGAGACCCCCGAGAAGGGGATGGAAACCCCCGAGAAGGGGATGGAGACCCCCGGAAAGTCACCGGAGAGGTCACGACCACCGAGGAGGCCAAGGGGGAGCTGGAGACCATCAACGGATGCAAAGGGATCCTGGAGAACGCAAGGAGCGACTGCTCAGAGGAGGAAAAAGGGGGTTTGGAGACCACCAGAGAGGTCAAAAAGGGGATGGAAACCACCAGAGAGGAACTGGAAATTGCTGCCCCACACTCCTTGGAGAAGAACAACGATGTCCTGGAGACTCCCACAGAATCCAAGGGAAGTTTGGAGACCCCAGGGAAGCCCAGGATGGTCTGGAGACCCCCAGGGAGCTCACAGGGAACCTTGGGACCACCAATGGTCGCAGAGGGAGCCTGGAGACGGCCGTCACTCGCTGCTTGGAGCAGGGCAGAAGGAGCAAGGGGGCTTGGAGGAGAGCACCCCCAAAACCCGGCAGCGTGGAGGAGAAGAAAAGCACCAACAGGCGCAAGGCCAAAACCCCGGCGAGACCCAGGCCGAGAAACCCGGAGAGCAGCTTGGAAGCCACCAGAGAAGAGGCAGGGAGGGCTCAGAGGTGGACAGAGAGCGGAAAGGCGGCGTGGAGGACGAGGAACCCGTGGAGAACCTGGAACCCACGGGTGGAGTGGGGCAAAACGCCGAGGTGGCGGTGACCGAGGAGAGCGCGGTGATCTCTCTGGATGAGGATGACGATGATGAGGATGAGGATGAGGAGCGGGACGAAGGCCCGGGGAGGTACCTGGCGGCTCTGGAGGCCGTGCAGCTGGAGCTGGAGGCCGTGGAGGAGGAGGCCGCGCGAGCTTTTCGCCGCCTCCGCGCCCGCTTCTTCTGCCTGCGCCGCCGGCCGCACCTGCAGCGCCGCAACCGCCTCATCCAGCGCATCCCTGGCTTCTGGGTCACCGCCGTATCCTTGGGGGGGCCGAAATTTAAAATTTTTAAAACTTTAAAATTTTGGGGTTCGGGGGGGCGCGCAGAGGAAGTTCCAGAAGTTTCCTTGACCCCCTCTCTGTGCCCAGTTCCTGAACCACCCGCAGCTCTCGGCCATGATCAGCGACCGCGACGAGGACGCGCTGAGCTACATGACGAGCCTGCAGGTGCCCGGAGGGGATTTTGGGGGGATTTTTGGGGGCTGTGACCCCCAGTGAGGTTTGGGGGGAATTTTGGGGTGCTGTGACCCCTCCCATGAACTTTGGGGGAGACTTTTGGGGTTTAGGGAGCACTTTTGGGGTGCTGTGACCCCCCCTGAGGTTTCGGGGAGACTTTTGGGGTGCTGTGACCCCTCCCATGAAGTTTGAGGGGGAATTTTGGGGTGCTGTGACCCCAAATGAGGTCTGGGGGGCACTTTTGGGGTTTGGGGGGACTTTTGGGGTGCTGTGACCCCCCTCAAATGAGGTTTGGGGGGGCACTTTTGGGATGCTGAGGTTTGGGGGGGCACTTTTGGGGTGCTGTCACCACTCCCATGAAGTTTGGGGGGGAATTTTGGGGTGCTGTGAATCCCCCCTGGGGTTTGGGGGGCACTTTTGGGGTGCTGTGACCCCTCCCTGAGGTTTGGGGGTGACTTTTGGGGTGCATTGACACCCCAAATGAGGTTTGGGGGGCACTTTTGGGGTTTGGGGGGGATTTTTGGGGTGCTGTGACCCCAGTGAGGTTTGGGGGGCACTTTTGGGGTGCAGTGACCCCCCCCTGAGATTTGGGGTGCCTTTTCAGGTGGAGGAGTTCGGGCAGAGCCGCCCCGGGTGCCGGATCCGCTTTTTCTTCAGCGTCAATCCCTATTTCCAGAACGACGTCGTGGCCAAGGAGTTCGTGCGGGGACCCTCGGGTGAATTTTGGGGTGCCGATGAGCGGGATCCCCGAATTCCCACGGGGTTTGGGGGTTCAGGAGTGACGTCATCCGGTGGTGTCCCCTCCCCTCAGGTCACCTGGTGTCGCACTCGACGCCCATCCGGTGGTGGCAGGGCAGGACCCCCGGAGCCGCCCCCACAAGGGACCCCCGGCCCCGCGGAGCTTCTTCGCTTGGTTCGGGGATCACAGCGCGCCCGCCGGGGACAGGGTGGCTGAGGTGAGGCGGGGATGGGCCCAGTGACACCAGTGACACCAGTAACAGCTCCCAGTGACACCAGTAACACCAGTAACAGCTCCAGTAACACCAGTAACAGCTCCCAGTGCTCCCAGTTCCAGCTCCCAGTGCTCCCAGTGCACATGCACAGGGAGGAGCGAGCGCCCCCTGGCGGCTGCACCAAGATGGCGGCTTTGAGCGGGGAGGGGCTGGAGACCCTCGGGGAAGTCCCCAGTGCTCCCAGTGCTCCCAGTTACAGAGTAACAGCTCCCAGTGCTCCCAGTAACAGCTCCCAGTGCTCCCAGTAGCAGCTCCCAGTACTCCCAGTAACAGCTCCCAGTGCTCCCAGTAGCAGCTCCCAGTACTCCAGTGCTCCCAGTAACAGCTCCCAGTACTCCCAGTAACAGCTCCCAGTACTCCCAGTGCTCCCAGTAACAGCTCCCAGTACTCCCAGTAACAGCTCCCAGTGCTCCCAGTAACAGCTCCCAGTACTCCCAGTGCTCCCAGTAACAGCTCCCAGTGCTCCCAGTAACAGCTCCCAGTACTCCAGTGCTCCCAGTAACAGCTCCCAGTACTCCCAGTAACAGCTCCCCAGTGCTCCCAGTGCTCCCAGTAACAGCTCCCAGTGCTCCCAGTAGCAGCTCCCAGTACTCCCAGTAACACCACTAACTGCTCCCAGTAACACCAGTTACAGCTCCCAGTGCTCCCAGTGACACCAGTAACACCAGTAACAGCTCTCAGTGACACCAGTTACAGCTCCCAGTGCTCCCAGTAACACCAGTAACAGCTCCCAGTGCTCCCAGTAACACCTCCCAGTGCTCCCAGTAACACCCAGTTACAGCTCCCAGTGCTCCCAGTAACACCTCCCAGTGCTCCCAGTTACAGCTCCCAGTGCTCCCAGTTCCCCCTGATCTCCGTTTCCCCCCAGATCATCAAGGACGAGCTCTGGCCCAACCCGCTCCAGTTTTACCTGCTGGGGGAGGGCCCTGAGGGACCCCCGGACAGGTGAGTGCACCCCGAGGGGGGGACCCCAAATTTGACATTTTCATCCCCCAGGAACAAAAAACTTCAATTTTCACCACCCCCCCACAAACCAAAATTTTCACCCCCCAATAAATGAAAATTTTCGATTTTCACCCCTCATGAATGAAAATTTTCTCCCCATAAATAAAAATTCTCAATTTTCACCCCCCCATAAATAAAATATTCCAATTTTCACCCCAAATAAAAAAAAATTGACCCCATGAACGAAAATTTTCATTTTTCCATGAACAAAAATTTTCAGTTTTCCATAAATAAAGATTTTCAATTTTCACGCCATCAACAAAAATTTTCAATTTTCACCCCAAATGAACAAAATTTTCAATTTTCACCTTCCAATTAATAAAAACTTTCTATTTTCACCCCCAACAAATAAAAATTTTAATTTTTAACCCTCTCATGAATTAAAATTTTTAATTTTTACCTCCCAATTAATAAAAATTTTTAATTTCCCAGTGAGAGCGGCGAGGACTGCGTGGTGATCCTGGATGACGATGAGGATGTGCAGGA
The DNA here is from genome assembly GCA_036010785.1 of Ammospiza maritima maritima. Lineage (NCBI taxonomy): Eukaryota > Metazoa > Chordata > Aves > Passeriformes > Passerellidae > Ammospiza > Ammospiza maritima. The sequence goes on along the minus strand of CM069700.1, from coordinate 886,668 downwards.
GATCCCCGATGATGGGGATGGTGAGAACCCCCCAATTTCCCCCCCAAAACTTGGGGGGGACCCCAAAATATCCTTCCCTGAGTAAATTGGGGGGGGTCAGAGCTGATTTTGTGCCCCCCAATTTTCCCTTTTTTTCCAGCAGTGGCGTTGAAGAGATCCCAACAGAGGAGCCCCAATGGGACACAGAGACCCCAAAATTTAATTTGGGGAGGGGGATTTGGGGGTGCTGCATATCCCAAACCCCCCAGAATTGCGGGTAATGAGGGGCTGGGGTCCCCCAAAACAGCTCAGGGTGTTTGAAGGCCTTTTCACATCCCCCTCCCCATTTTTTGGGGGGTCCTAAATCTCCATCAGCCCCTCAATCCTCCCCTCACACACCAAGGGACGAACACAAAACATTTCCTGATTGTTTGGGTTTTTTTTGTACATTTTGGGTTTAAAAACTTGTAAAATTTGCTTTTTATATCGAAGAATTATATTATAATAAAGAGAAAGTTTTAACAGATTTATGGGGATTTCACCTTGAATCACAAGGGAGTGTGGGGGGGATTTCAGGGGGATTTTCTTCTCCTCCTTCTTCTTCTCCTTCCTCTTCTTCTTCCTCCTCCTCCTCGTCCATTCCCGGTATTTCCCACAATTTGTGGTGGAATTTTCCCCCTCATCCCCACCGGTTCCGGTGCTTTCCCGGTTTCCATCCCGTTCCCGGTGCCTCCATCCCTCGGTCCCGGTTTCCCTCCTCATTTCTATCCCGGTCCCGGTGCTTCCGCCCCGTTTCCATCCCGTTCCTGCTACCCCAGCCTGGCTCTGGTCCCGATCCCGTTCCCGGTGTCCTGATCCCGTTCCCGGTGTCCCAGCCTGGCTCTGGTCCCGATCCCAATCCCATTCCCGTTTCTGGTCCCAGTCCCATTCCCGGTCCCGCTGTCCCAGCCTTGCTCCGATTCCGGTCCCGTTCCCCCTGTCCCAGCCTGGTTCTGGCCCTGGTCCCGGTGTCTCAGCCTCGCTCCAGTTCCAGTTCGGTCCCAGTCCCGTTCCTGGCCCCGTTCCCACTGTCGCTGTCCCGGTCCAGTTCCCAATCCCAGTCTCGTTCCCGTTCCCGATCCCGTTCCCATTCCCGCTGTCCCAGCCTCGCTCCCATCCCACTCCCGTCCCATCCTGGTGCCGGTCCCGTTCCCGGTGTCCCAGCCTGGCTCCGGTCCCAATCCCGATCCCGTTCCCGGTGTCCCAGCCTCGCTCCGGTCCCGGTTCCAGTTCCAGTCCCGGTCCCGGTCCCGTTCCTGCTTCCCCAGCCTGGCTCCTGTCCCAATCCCGATCCCGGTCCCGTTCCCATTCCTGCTGCCCCAACCTCACTCCGGTCCCAATCCCGGCCCCGTTCCTGCTGTCCCAGCCTGGCTCCGGTCCCGTCCCCGCTCTCCTGGCCTCTCTCCGGTCCCGTTCCTGCTTCCCCAGCCTCGCTCCGGTCCCGTTCCCGTTCCTGGCCCCGTTCCCGCTGCCCCAGCCTGGCTCCGCTCCCAATCCCGTTCCCGGTGCTCCAGCCTCTCTCCAGTCCCAATCCCGGTCGCGATCCCGTTCCCGTTCCCCGCCCGCCCCCACGAGCACCGCCTGCCCCTCCCCGCCCTCCCGCCAGGGGGGCGCCACAACCGCGCGCCTCCACCAATCAGCGGGCGGCAAATCTGCATAAGCCACGCCCCAATCGCAACACCCCTTACCATCAGGGGCGTGGCCAACCCAAGCCCCGCCCCACCCCCGCTTTAACCCTTTGGGGAGGGGTCGCGAACCCCCAAAAATCCCCGAGCCCCCCCAAAAACAGAGCCGAGCCTGGGGACGGAGGGGCTTTAATGCCCCCCCCAGCACCGAGCGGGTTTCGGGGGGCTCCCGGAGGTCCCAGACATTTTGGGGGGGCTCCCAGGGATTTTTGGGGGGGTCCTGGGGGTCCCATGAGAGTTTTTGGGGGCAATCCCTAGAGATTATGGGGGAGCCCCCAAAGATTTTTTTGGGGAGGGGTCCCAGAGACTTTTTAGTGGTGCCCCCCAGGGGATTTTTGAGGGGCCTCCCGGGGGTCCCAGCCATTTTTTTGGGGGGCCTCCCAGGGTTTTTTTGGGGGGGGCTCCCAGAGATTTTGGGGGTGGTTCCCAGGGGTCCCAGAGATCTTTTGGGGGGGATTCCTGGGGGTCCCAGAATTCCAGAGATTTGGGGGGCTCCCAGAGATTTTTTTGGGGGGGGCTCCCAGAAATTTTTGGGAGGGCTCCCGGGGGTCCCACAGTTTTTTTGGGGGGGCTCCCTGGGATTTTTTGGGGGACCTCCCAGAGATTTTTTTGCAGCACCTCCCAGAGATTTTTGGGGGAGCTCCAGGGGATTCTTTTAGGGGGGGTCCCAGAGATTTTTGGGGGGGCTCCCAGAGAATTTTTGAGTGGGGTCCCAGAAATTTTTTTTGGGGGGGGGGGGGGGGGGGGGCTTCTGGGGAATTTTTGGGGAGCTCCCAGGGGTCCCAGAGATTTTGTGCAGACTCCCAGAGATTTTGGGGTGGTTCCGAGGGGCCCAGAGATTTTTTGGGAAACTCCCAGAGATTTTTTTCCCAGAGGCTCCCAGGTATTTTTTGGGGTGCTCCCAGGAATTTTGGGGGTGCCCCAAATGATTTGAGGGCACCCCCACTGATTTTGGGGGTCCCTACGAGGCCGAGTCCGACGCCTCCGAGCTGTCCTTCACGTCCGTGCTCTCGGTGGTCTCGCTGACCTCGCTCAGGTCCTTGCTGTCCCCCCCCCCGTCCTCCTGGTGGCTCTGGGGGGGTCCCCCCGGCGTGGGGGGGGTCGTGGGGGTCCCCCCCCGAGCCGCAGAGCCCATCCCCAGCTCGGGGGGGCTCCGTGGGGGCCGGGGGGCGCCCCCGCTCCTTCTGCTCCAGCTGCTTCCTCAGCTGGGGGGGGAAAACACAGGGGGGGTTATAATGGGGAGGGGGTTTGAGGGTCCCAGGGGGGATTTTGGGGGTCCCAGTGGGGGTGGAGAGGGGTTTTGGGGGGTCCCAGGGGGGATTTTGGGGGTCCAGGGTGAGTGGGATCCCCCCAGGAGGGTTTTTTGGCGGTCCCAGGGGGGATTTTGGGGGTCCCAGTGGGGGTGGAGAGGGGTTTTGGGGGTCCCAGGGGGGATTTTGGGGGGTCCCAGGGGGGATTTTGGGGGTCCCAGTGAGGGTGGAGAGGGGTTTTGGGGGTCCCAGGGGGGATTTTGCGGGTCCCAGGGTGAGTGGGATCCCCCCAGGAGGGTTTTTTTGGCGGTCCCAGGGGGGTTTTGGGGGTCCCAGGGGGGATTTTGGGGGTCCCAGTGGGGGTGGAGAGGGGTTTTGGGTGTCCTAGGGGGGATTCTGGGGGTCCCAGTGAGGGTGGAGAGGGGTTTTGGGAGTCCCAGGGGGGATTTTGGGGGTCCCAGGGGGGATTTTGGGGGTCCTAAGTGAAATGGGGAGGTTTTTGGGGGTCCCAGGGTGAGGTTTTTGAGGGTCCCAAGGTGGGGTTGGAGAGGATTTTGGGGGTCCCAGGGTTGGGGACAATTTTCAGGGTCCCCAGGGTGAGGAGGATTTTTGAGGGTCCCAGGTGAAATGGGGAGGATTTTGGGGGTCCCAGGATGAGGTTTTGGGGGTCCCAGGTGAAATGGGGAGGTTTCTCGGGGTCCCAGAGTGAGTTGAGAGATTTTGGGGGTCCCAGAGTGAGTGGAGAGGGATTTTGGGGGTCCCAGGGGTTATGGGGAGGGTTTTTGGGGGTCTCGGGGTGGGTAGAAGCCACCCAGGAGGGTTTTTGGGGTCTCAGTGGGGTTTGGGGAGATTTCTGGGGGGTCCCAAGGTGAGTGGAAGCCCCTCAGGATGGTTTTTGGGGGTCCAGGTGGGAATGGAGAGGATTTTGGGGGGTCTCAAGGTGGGTAGAAGCTCCCCCAGGAGGATGTTTGGGGGTCCCAGGTGAAGTGGGGAGGTTTTGGGGGATGGAGACGTTTTGGGGGTCCGAGAAGCCCCCCAGCAGGGTTTTTTGGGGTCCCTGGAAGACCCCCAGGAGGGATTTTGGGGGTGCCACTGGGAATGGGGAGGTTTTAGGGGGGTCCCGGGGTGGGTAGAAGCTCCCCCAAGAGGATTTTTGGGGGTCCCAGGGTGGGGTTGGGGAGATTTTTGGGGGTCCCAGGGTGAGTGGGAACCCCTCAGGAGGGTTTTGGGGTTCCCAGGTGGGAATGTGGATTTTTTTTGGGGGTCCCAAAGGAGGAGGGAGAGTTTTGGGGGGGGTCCCAGGAGGATGGGGAGGGGTTTGGGGGTCCCAGGAAGCTCCTCCAGGAGCGTTGAGGAGTTTTTTGAGGGTCTCGGTGTTGGGGATGTTTTTGGGGGTAGGAGGGGTGAGGAGGATTTTTGGGGTCCCAGGGGGTTCATGAGGAAAATTTTTGGGGTTCCCAGGGATGGGAGGTTTTGGGGGGTCCCAGAAGGGGTTGGAGAGGATTTTGGGGTTCCCAGGGTGAGATTCTGGGGTTCCCAGGAGAGGTTGGAGAGGTTTTTTTGGGGTTCCCAGGGTTGGAGAGAATTTTGGGGGTCCCAGGGTGGGAATGAGGAGATTTTTTTGGGGTTCCCAGGTGGAAAGGGGGATTTTTTGGTGGGGTCCCAAGGGGTTCATGAGGACTTTTTGGGGTTCAGGATGGGGTTGGAGAGGATTTTGGGGGTCCCAGGGTGGGGAGGATTTTGGGGGTCCCAGGGTGGGGAGGATTTTGGGGTTACCAGGGTGAGTTTTTTGGGGTCCCGGGGGGTTAATGAGGAGTTTTTTGGGGGTCCCAGGGTAAGGTTTTTGGGGGTCCCAGGGTGGGGAGGGATTTTGGGGGTCCCAGGGTGAGTTTTTTGGGGTCCCAGGGGGTTAATGAGGAGTTTTTTGGGGGTCCCAGGGTGGGGAGAATTTTGGGGGTCCAGGTTGAGTTTTTTGGGGTCCCAGGGTAAGGTTTTTGGGGTGCCCAGGGTGGGGAGGATTTTGGGGGTCCCAGGTTGAGTTTTTTGGGGTCCCAGGGTAAGGTTTTTGGGGGTCCCAGGGTGGGGAGGATTTTGGGGTTCCCAGGTGAGGATGGGGATGGTTTTTTTGGGGTGCCCGGGTTTTTGGGGGGCTGCACCTCCTCTGCCATCTGGCTCAGGTCCCGTTTCATGGCGTAGGCGTCCTCGCCGTCCGCGTAGTACTTGGGCTCCACCTCGCTGATCCTGGGGCGAAATTGGGGGGGTCACAAATGGGGGACCCCCCCCCAAAGCCCCCCAAAACCTTCCCCAGACCCCCCAAAATCCCCCAGATTTCCCCCAAGCCCCCCCAGACTCACTGGAAGTTGAGGGTGTTGGAGTAGAGGTGCAGCGCTGCCCGGTTACTGCCAAGGAAAAACGGGGTGGGATTATTTTGGGGTCACCTCAGGGTTCCTTGACGTCTTTTGGGGTCACCTGAGGGTTTGGGAGGGGTCCTGGAGGAGTTTTGGGGTCACCTGAAGGTTTGGTAGAGTTCCTTGAGCGTTTTGGGGTCACCTGAGGGTTTGGGAAGGTTCCTGGAAGGATTTCGTGTTCACCTGAGGGTTCCTTGAAGGTTCCTCGAGGGGTTTTGGGGTCACTTGAGGGCTCCTGGAGGGGTTTTGGGGTCACCTGAGGGTTCCTTGAAGGTTCCTCGAGGGGTTTTTGGGGTCACCTGAGGGTTCCTGGAGGGGTTTTGGGGTCACCTGAGGGTTCCTTGAAGGTTCCTCGAGGGGTTTTGGGGTCACCTGAGGGTTCCTGGAGGGGTTTTGGGGTCACCTGAGGGTTCCTTGAAGATTCCTTGCGAGTTTTGGGGTCACCTGAAGGTTTGGGAAGGTTCCTGGAAGGATTTCGTGATCACCTGAGGGTTCCTTGAAGGTTCCTTGAGGGGTTTTGGGGTCACCTGAGTGTGTGGGAGGGGTTTTGGGGGTCACTTGAGGGTTCCTGGAGCGGCTTTGGGGTCCTGAAGGTTTCTAAAAGCATTTTGGGGTCACCTGAGGTTTCCTCGAAGGTTCCTTGAAGGGTTCTGAGGTCACCTGAGGGTTTCTTGAGGGTTCTTTGAGAGTTTTTGGGGTCACCTGACAGTTCTTTGAGAGTTTTTGGGGTCACCTGAGGGTTTGGGAAGGTTCCTGGAGGGATTTCGTGATCACCTGAGGGTTCCTTGAAGGTTCCTTGAGAGGTTTTGGGGTCACCTGAGGGTTTGGGAGGGTTCCTTGAGGAGTTTTGGGGTCACCATAGAATTTCTTGAAGGTTCCTTGAAGAGTTTTGGAGTCACCTCAGGGTTCTTTGAGGGTTTTGGGGTCACCTGAAGGTTCCTTGAAGGTCCTTGAGGAGTTTTGGGGTCACCTGAGGGTTTGGGAAGGTTCTTTGAGGTGTTTTGGGTCACCTGAAGGTTTCTTAGAGAACTTAGGGGGAGTTTTGGGTCACCTGAGGCTTTGGGAGGGTTCCTTGAGGAGTTTTTGGGGTCCCCGGGGGTGTTTTGGGGTCCCACCTCTTGCGGACGTGCAGGGACACGTATTTGGCGTTGAAGTTCTCGATCATGGCCCGGCTGGCCTGGTCCATCAGCTTCTGTGCCAGCCCCAGGCGCCGGTGCGAGCGCTTCACCGCCTGGGGACCCCAAAAAATGGGGTGAGACACCCCAAAAATGGGGTGTGGCACCCCAAAAATGGGGTTTAGCACCCCAAAAATAGGGTGGGACACCCCCAAAACCCCACAGAACCCCAAAACCTCCACAGGAACCCAAAAACGGGGTGGGAAAGCCTAAAAAACCCCAAAAATTGGATAGGACACCCCAAAAACCACCAGGGGACCCCAAAAACACCCACAGGAACCCAAAAACCCCACAAGACCCCTCAAGGAACCCCCCAAAACCATCCCAGGACCCCTCCAAGAGCCCCCCCAAACCCATTCCAGGAGCCCCCTCAAACCCTCAGGCGACCCCAAAATCCCTCCAGGACCCCCCCCACACCCCTCTAGGACCCCCCAGGAGCCCCCCAAACTCCCCCAGACCCCCCCAAACTCCCCCAGAGCCCCTCCCCACTCACCAGGGACGTGATGTGACCATGGGGGGACATCATCGGGGTCCTCCTCCCTATGGGAACATGGGGGGGGTCACAGGGGTGAGACCCCCCCAAATCTACCTGGGGACCCCCAAATCCCCCCGAGGACCCCCCAAATCCCCCCAAATCCACCTGGGGACCCCCCAAATCCCCCCGAGGACCCCCCAAATCCCCTCAAATCCACCTGGGGATCCCCAAATCCCCCCAGGGACCCCCCAAATCCACCTGCGGACCCCCAAATCCCCCCCCGAGGACCCCCCAAATCCACCTGGGGACCCCCAAATCCCCCCAGGGACCCCCCAAATCCACCTGTGGACCCCCAAATCCCCCCCTGAGCACCCCGCAAATCCACCTGGGGACCCCCAAATCCCCCCAGGGACCCCCCAAATCCCCTCAAATCCACTTGGGGATCCCCAAATCCCCCCAGGGACCCCCAAACCCCCCCAGATCCACCTGGGGACCCCCAAAAGGGGCAGAAATTGGGGGGGGAGGGGGGTCCCCACATTTTGGGGGAGTCCCACACTCACATCTTGGCCAGGACGTATCCGACGATCTTCCCGTTCTCGTCCTCGGCGATGTACGACAGCTGGGACAGGGGACAGTGGCACAGGTGACAATGGCACAGGGGACAATGGCACAGGGGACACAGGTGACAATGGGACCGGTGACAATGTACAGGTGACAGTGGGACCGGTGACAATGGACAGGTGACAATGGGACAGGTGACATGGGGGGAGACAGGTGACAATAGGACAGGTGGCAATGTGAGAGGTGACAATGGGGGACATGGGACAATGGGGGGGACAGGTGACACAGGTGACAGTGGAACAGGTGACAATGGGGGACAGGTGACAGTGGGACAGGTGACAATGGGACACAGGACAATGGAACAGGTGACAATGGGGGGACATGGGACAATGGGACAGGTGACACAGGTGACAATGGGACAGGTGACACAGGTGACAATGGGACAGGGCACAATGGGAGACAGGTGACAATGGCACAGCTGACAATGGGGACAGGTGAGACTGGGACAAGTGACAATGGGACAGGGGACAATGGGGACAGGGGACAGGTGAGACTGGTGACAATGGGACAGGTGACAATGGGAGACAGGTGACACAGGTGACAATGGGACAGGGGACAATGGGAGACAGA
>CM069700.1:740856-878266 GCA_036010785.1 Ammospiza maritima maritima | reverse complement strand
TCCATCCCAGTGCTCCTCCAGTCCCTCCCAGTCCATCCCAGTCCCTCCCAGTCCATCCCAGTCCCTCCCAGTCCCCTCCCATTGTGTTCCCAGGGCCCCCCAGTGTGCTCCCAGTCCCTCCCAGCACGCACCCAGCGCCTCCCAGTCCCTCCCAGTTCCCCCCGGTGTGCTCCCAGTGCCCCCCAGTCCTGTCCCAGTCCATCCGAGTCCCTCCCAGCATGTTCCCAGTCCCATCCAGCGTGCTCCCAGTCCCTTCAAGTCCCGCCGAGTATGCTCCCAGTGTGCTCCCAGTGTGCTCCCAGTGTGCCCCCAGTCCATCCCAGTCTCTCCCAGTCCATCCCAGTCCCTCCCAGTCCATCCCAGTCTCTCCCAGTCCATCCCAGTCCATCCCAGTCCATCCCAGTGCCCCTCACTGTGTTCCCAGTCCCTCCCAGTCCCTCCCAGTCCCCCCCAGTCCATCCCAGTCCCTCCCAGCTCACGGCTCCCGGGTCCCTGCCATGGCTCTGGGCCGCCCCGGGCACTCCCAGCCGTGGTTTATAGACGGGAAACCACAGCCCTGAGTCAGGGCGGGGGCGGGGGCCGGGGTGGCCCCCCCAGACCCAAACAGACAGCCCAAAATGCAGAGAAATGCACAAAAAATGCCCCAAAAAGAGCAGAGAAATGCCCCAAAAATGCCCCAAAAAGAGCAGAGAAACGCCCCAAAAAGGGCAGAGAAATGCCCCAAAAAATGCCCCAAGAAAGGGCAGAGAAATGCCCCAAAAATGCAGAAAGATGCCCGAAATAGGGCAGAGAAATGCCTCAAAATAGGAATAGAAATGTCCCAAGACAGGGCAGAGAAATGTCCCAAAAAAGGCACAAAAATACCTATAAAAGGGCAGAGTGCCCCCAAAAAGGGTAGAAAAATACCCCAAAAATACCCCAAAAAATGGCAGAGAAATGTCCCAAAAAGGGCAAAAAAGTGACCCAAAAAAGGCAGAGAAATGCCCCCAAAAGGGCAGAAAAATGGCCCAAAAATGGCAGAGAAATGCCTCTAAAAAGAGCAGAAAAATGCCCAAAAAAGGGCAGAGAAATGCCTCAAAAATGCAGGAAAATGCCCTAAAAAAAGGGCAGAAAATGCCCCAAAAAATGCAGAGAAATGCCCCAAAATAAGGCAAAAAATGTCCCCAAAAAGGGCAGAGAAATGCCCCAAAATGGCAGAGAAATTCCACAAAAAATGGCAGAGAAATGCCCCAAAAAATGCAGAAAAATGTCCCGAAAATGCAGAGAAATGCCCCAAAAAAGGGCAGAGAAATACCCTAAAAGAGGGCAGAGAAATGCCCTAAAAAAGGGCAGAAAAAACCCCAAAAATGCAGAAAAATGCCCCAAAATGGGCAGAGAAATGCCCCAAAAATTGCAAAAAAAGTCCCAAAAAAGGGCAGAAAAATGCCCTAAAAATGCAGAAAAATGCCCCAAAAATGGCAGAGAAATGCCTCAAAAAAGGCAGAGAAATGCCCCAAAAAAGGGCAGAAAATTGCCCCAAAAAATGGCAAAAAAATGCCCCAAAAATGGCAGAAAAACGCCCTGAAATGTCTGAGACGAACACGCAGAAATGGCACAAATTGGGAGGGAAGAGACACCCCAAAACCACCAGGACAAAATACCCCAAAAAGCAGAGAAATGACCCTAAAAAAACAGATAAAAACACCCCAAAATTGGTCAGAAATATTGGGAAATATTTTAAAAGAAAAACCCAAAAAAAAACCCAGGGAAAAATTCCTCAAAATGCCCCAAAATTGTGACAACAAAGCTGAGCAGATAAACCCCAAAATGCAGAAAAATTACCCCAAATTTTGAGGCAAAAAAAAAACTCAAATCAGCCCTAAAATCCCAAGAAATGCCCCAAAACAAAAGAGGAGAAACATCCAAAAAACCCAGACAGAAAATGAGGAGGAAACGCCCCGAAATAACGACCCAGACACCTCAAAATGGCCCAAAATGAGACAAAACGTCTGAAAATTGTCAAGGACACCCTAAAATGAGACAAAATACCCCAAAACACCGGGTAGAAATGGCCATAAAAAGGAAATTTAAAATGGGGAGAAACGCGTCAAAATAATCGAGATTTTTGGGGTAGAGAAAGTTCAAAATTTGTGAACAGAAAGTCTTCAAAATGAGGAGAAAAACCTCAAAACAGGCAGGTAAAAAAACAGCTTAAAAAGCAAAAATTCACCCCAAAAAGGTCAAGAAGAAACGCCCCGAACCGAGCGCGCCAAAATGAGGAGAAACGCCTTTAAATAAAGAGATAAAAACTCCTAAAAATGCCCCAAAATTCATAAAAACACCCCAAAATTTCTAGGAATGGATAGCCCTAAAATAACCAGGTAGAAATTCACCAAAATTGATGTTCTGAAGAATTTTGGGGTCACAAAAATGCAGAAATTTGTGTCCCCCCCCTCATGTCCCATCCCCCACAAAACGTCACTGAAAAATGCCCAAAATGCCCCAAAATGGCGGAGGCGGGAAAAGCAGCGCCTCAAAATGGCCCCAAATCTTTTTGGGGTACCCCAAAAATCCTAAAAACCATCTCAGGTTTTTAAATCTCCCCCGTTTTTTTAAAATTCCTCCTTTGGAACCTTCAAATTTTGGGGAATTTTTGCAGTTTCAGGCCTTGAGTTTCGCCTCGTTTTTCACCCCTAAAATCGGATTTAAATCAAATTTTTGATGTTTTCCAGCCCTGGGTTTGTGGGGTTTTACCCCAAAAAAGGTTTGGGGACCCATCCCCATTTTTTTAGGGTGGGGTTGGGAGATTTTGGCACCCCCAGGGACTTCCCCAGCTCGAAGGGAGGCGAAACCGAAGCAGAGCAGGCAGGAAATGAGGGAGGGGGAGGGGTGGAATTTGGATGGGGGGGGTGGAGGAGGGGCCTGGAATCCCCATGGGGACCCCCCAAAAATGTCCCTTTGAACCCCATTGTGTGACCCCAAAAATGTCACTTTAATCTCATTTTGTGATCCCCAAAAATGTCCCTTTAACCCCATTTTGTGACCCCAAAATGTCCCTTTGAACCCCATTTTGTGACCCCAAAAATGTCCCTTTAAACCCCATTTTGGGACCCCAAAAATGTCACTTTAAATCTCATTTTCTGATCCCCAAAAATTAGTCCCTTTAACCCCATTTTGTGACACCAAAAATGTCCCTTTAAACCCCATTTTGGGACCCCAAAAATGTCACTTTAAATCTCATTTTGTGATCCCCAAAAATGTCCCTTTAACCCCATTTTGTGACCCCAAAATGCCCCTTTAACCCCATTTTGTGACCCCAAAAATGTCCCTTTAAACCCCATTTTGGGACCCCCAAAATGTCACTTTAAATCTCATTTTGTGATCCCCAAAAATGTTCCTTTAACCCCATTTTGTGACACCAAAAATGTCCCTTTAACCCCATTTTGTGACCCCAAAAATGTCCCTTTAAACCCCATTTTGGGACCCCAAAAATGTCACTTTAAATCTCATTTTGTGATCCCAAAAATGTCCCTTTAACCCCATTTTGTGACCCCAAAATGTCCCTTTAACCCCATTTTGTGACCCCAAAAATGTCCCTTTAAACCCCATTTTGGGACCCCCAAAATGTCACTTTAAATCTCATTTTGTGATCCCCAAAAATGTCCCTTTAAACCCCATTTTGGGACCCCAAAAATGTCACTTTAAATCTCATTTTGTGATCCCCAAAAATGTCCCTTTAACCCCATTTTGTGACCCCAAAATGTCCCTTTGAACCCCATTTTGTGACCCCAAAAATGTCCCTTTAAACCCCATTTTGGGACCCCAAAAATGTCACTTTAAATCTCATTTTCTGATCCCCAAAAATGTCCCTTTAACCCCATTTTGTGACACCAAAAATGTCCCTTTAAACCCCATTTTGGGACCCCAAAAATGTCACTTTAAATCTCATTTTGTGATCCCCAAAAATGTCCCTTTAACCCCATTTTGTGACCCCAAAATGCCCCTTTAACCCCATTTTGTGACCCCAAAAATGTCCCTTTAAACCCCATTTTGGGACCCCCAAAATGTCACTTTAAATCTCATTTTGTGATCCCCAAAAATGTCCCTTTAAACCCCACTTTGGGACCCTTCAAACCCCGCTTTAGGACCCCAAAAATGTCCCTATAAACCCCACTTGGTGACCCCAAAAATGTCCCTTTAACCCCCAATTTTGACCCCAAAAATGTCCCTTTAAACTCCACTTTGTGACCCTTAAAAATGTCCCTTAAATCCCATTTTGTGACCCCAAAAATGTTCCTTTAAACTCCACTTTGGAACCCTTTAAACCCCACTTTGTGACCCCAAAAATGTCACTTTAAACCCCATTTTGTCAGCCCCAGGAATGTCCCTTTAAACTCCAATTTGGGACCCCAAAATGTCCCTTTAAACCCCAATTTGTTACCCTAAAATGTCCCTTTAAACCCCAATTTGTTACCCCAAAAATGTCCTTTATACCCCAGTTTGGGACCCCCATAAATGTCCTTTTAAACCTCAATTTGTCCCTTTAAAACCCACTTTTGTCACCCCCAAAATGTCCCTTAAAACCCCACTTTGGAACCCCTTAAATGTCCCTTTAAACCCCACTTTGGGATCCCTCCTTTGTCCCTTTAAACTCCACTTTGTGACCCCAAAAATCTCCCTTTAAACCTCATTTTGTGACCCCAAAATGTCCCTTTAAACCCCATTTTGTGACCCCAAAAATGTCCCTTTAAATCCCACTTTGGGACCCTTTAAACCCCATTTTGTGATGCCCAAAATGTCCCTTTAAACGCCATTTTGGGACCCCAAAAATGTCACTTTAAACCCCACTTTGTGACCCCAAAAATGTCCCTTTAAACCCCACTTTGGGACCCTTCAAACCCCACTTTAGGACCCCAAAAATGTCCCTTTAAACCCCATTTTGTGACCCACAAAAATGTCCTTTTAAACCCCACTTTGCGACCCCCAAAAATGTCCCTTAAATCCCATTTTGTGACCCCAAAAATATCCCTTAAAACCCTATTTTGGGACCCCAAAAATGTCCCTTTAAACCCCACTTTGGGACCCTTCAAACCCCACTTTAGGACCCCAAAAATGTCCCTTTAAATCCCATTTTGAGACCCCAAAAATGTCCCTTAAAACCCTATTTTGGGACCCTAAAAATGTCCCTTTACACCCCACTTTGTCACCCCCAAAATGTCCCTTTAAACCCCAATTTGTGACCCCAAAAAACTTCCCTTTAAACCCCACTTTGTGACCCCCAAAAATGTCCCTTTAAACCCCACTTTGTGACCCCCAAAAATGTCCCTTTAAACTCCACTTTTAAAACTCACTTTGTCACCCCCACCCCCCAGGAATGTCCCTTGTCACCCCCAAGCCCCGGGGATCCCCATGGTCCCTTCCTGAACCCCGAAATTGGAGTGGGGGTCTCTCCCTTTCCCATCCCCTCCCCCGGCCACCCCCTCCCCACGACTCAAGCCCCGCCCCTTCTCCCTCTAAACCCCGCCCCTCCTGTTAAGCCCCGCCCCTCTGTCCTGGCCCCGCCCCCGCGCTGCGGCCGCAAGCCCCGCCCCTCCGCCATGGCCCGCGCTCCCGCCTCCGCCCCGGCGCCCCCCCCGTGGCCGGACTCCCGGCGTGCCCCGCGCGGGGGGGGCCCCTCCCAGCCCCCCCCCGCGTCCCGGGACCCCCCCCCCAAACCCCGGGCATCCCCCCCTCAGCCCCCCATGACCCCTCGGTGCTCGCTGGGACCCCCCTCCCTCCCGTTTCCATCCCGGACATCACCGAGCCCCCCCCCACACCGGTGCTCCCCGAATCCGCCGCTGCCCCCCCGGGGGACCCCGAGATCCCTGCGGCCCCCGGGGGGGTGGTCGGGGGGGGGGTCCCGGCGGGTTCTGTTCGCCGATGCTCTGGGGCTGCCCCTGACCCGCCTGCGGCAATACCGGCCCTGGGACCCCCGCGGGAGGGGGGGCGGCGGGGGAGGGACCCCCGAAAGGGGGGAGGGGGGCGCGGTGGGAGAGCCGCCCCCCCCCGGGATCTGGATGAGGCCTGGGAAGGGCAGGTAAGAGATTGGGGGGGGGGAATCTGCATGGGGGACCCCCCCCTCAAAATGGGGTCAACACCTTGCATGTGCCCCCCGAAATTGAGGGCGGGCTGTGGTGCATGGCTGGGACCCCCCCCAACCCCGAACCCTCGGGTTCCGAATGTGGGTCACACTCCCCCACCCCTAATTTTGGGGGGCTGGGGCCTGTCCGGTGACCCCCCCACACCCGTGTCCCCCCAAAAGGCCGCAGGAGGCAGAGGATGCGCAGCCCCCACCCCCCGAGCACAGCACAGGTAAATATCCCCCCACCTCCTAAAATTTGGGGGTGCACCCCCAATTTTTGGGACCCCCCCCCCTCAGAAATGTCCCTGTAACCCCACTTTGTCACCCTCACCCCCCCACGGAACTTTTGGGGGTCCCTTTTCCCTCCCTACAGAGCCCGACCCTGCCCCAACGCCCCCAACGGATGTGGAGCAGCTGCCAGCACAGGTGAGACAACACCCAAAATTGGGGTGCCCCCCTCCCTCAAGGATTGGGGTACCCCTAATTGGGGGTACCCTAAAATGGGTGTACCTCAAATTGGGGGTACCTCAAACTGGGGGTATCCCAAAATGGGTGTACCTCAAAATGGGGGTACCCCGAATTGCGGGGACCTCAAAATGGGTGTACCTCAAATTGGGGGTACCCCAAAATGGGGGTACCTCAAAATGGGGATACCTCAAAATGGGTGTACCTTAAAATGGGTGTTCCTCAAACTGGGGGTACTTCAAACTGGGGGTACCTCAAATTTGGGGTACCCTAAAATGGGTGTACCTCAAAATGGAGGTACCTCAAATTGGGGGTACCCCTAAATGTGTGTACCCCAAATTGGGTGTACCCCAAAATGGGTGTACCTCAAAATGGGTGTACCCCAAAATGGGGGTACCTCAAAATGGAGGTACCCCAAATTATCCCCTCCCCATTTAGGGCACCGAGGACGAGGCGGTGGCGCGGGAGCTGGAGCAGCTCTACCTGTCCCACCTGCGCCGCCTTCGCGGGGGGGACCCCAACGACGGCGACCCCCTCCCCAAAACCGGGGACCCCCCGTTTCCCGAGCGAGCCCCAAACACCTCCCTGGCCAACGAGATGGCGCTGCGCTATGAGGGGGGCGGGGGTCGCTGCAGCCCCCCGGCGCTGCGGGGCAGGGGGGGCCCCCTGGAGGGGGCGCTGGTGGTGCCGGCCCGGCCCCCCCCCCGCGGCAGGGGCAGAAGTTTTGGGGGGGCCCTCAGGGGGTGCGGGGTGGTTTTGGCTTTGGCCGTGCTGGTGCCCGTGGCCTGGGGGGGGGACGGGGGGGGGTCCCACGGCCGCGGTGGCTTTGGGCATTTACCTGGCGCTGGCGTGGCTCACGTGAGGGTGGGGAAAAGGGGGGGGTACCCTGATTGTCACCCCAAAATTGTCACCTCCCCAGAAAGTCACAGCAACACCCCCACACATTTCACCTCTGAAAAAGTGGGACACCCCTAAAGCAATCAGGGGAGGGGGCGATGGAAGGGCACCCCCAAATGGAGGGGGGAATGGAAGGGCACCCCTAAATGGAGGGGGGGGCATGGAAGGGCACTCCCTAAATGGAAGTGAACCCCAAAATGGGAGGGCACCCCTAAATGGAAGGGTACCCGCAAATGGAAAGGTGCCCCTAAATGAAGGAGCACCCCTAAATGGAGAGGAACCCCCTAAATGGAAGGGTACCCCCAAATGGAAGGGAACCCCTAAATGGAAGGGCACCCCCCCAAATGGATGAGTACCCAAAAATGGGTATGGAGGGGCACCCCCCAATTAGAAGGGCGCCCCTCAATTAGAAGGGACCCCCTAAATGGAAAGGTACCCCTAAATGGAAGGGAACCCCCAAATGGAAGGGAAACCCCAAATGGAAGGGAACCCCAAAATGGAAGGGCACACCAAAATGGGAGGGCACCCCGGAAAAGGAAGGGCACCCCAAAAAGGAAGGGAATCCCCAAAATGGAAGGGTACCCCAAAATGGAAGGGATCCCCTCCAAAAGGAAAGGAACCCCTAAATGGAGGAGCACCCCCAAAATGGAGGGGAACCCCCAATTAGAAGGGCACCCCCTAAAATGGAAGGGCACCCCTAAAGGGAAGGGCACCCCAAATGGAAGGGAACCCCAAAATGGGAGGGCACCCCTAAATGGAGGAACCCCCCCAAAAGGAAGGGAACCCCCAAATTCCCCCCTCACAGCGGGGTGGGGGGCACTGTCACTTTGTGGGGACTCCCCCCCCCCCAAATCATGTGCACCCTACCCGGGTTTTGGGGCGCCCCTGTGTACATACAGCCATGGAACGATGGTGTCCGGAGTTCTTGTCGTGGGGGGAGAGTGGGGTGGGATTTTTGGGGGGTGTGTGTGTAATTTGGGGGGGGGGTGTAATTTTGGGGTGTTATGGGTGTAGGGGAGGGTTGTCTGTCTCTGTTCAGGGGGTGGTGGCCCTGTCCCCCCCCCCACCTCTGGTGTCCCCGAGTTCTTGTCGTGGGGCGGTTGTGGATTTTTGGGGTGGAGTGGGGCAATTTTGGGGGGTGTGTGTGTAATTTTGGGGTGGTGGGTGTAATTTTGGGGTGTTGGGGGGGGTAGGGGAGGGTTGTCTGTCTCTGTTTAGGGGGGTGGTGGCCCTGTCCCGTTCCCCCCCCCCCCCCGGTGTCTCTGTCGCTGCCGTTTCCTGCCCTCGGGGACGCTCCCAGCAAAGGTCACGGCGGTGGGGGGGGGGGGGGGGGGGGCAAAGGGCCCCCCCAGAGCTTGGGAGTGGTGCAGGCTCAGCTGGGGCTGTCGGGACATGGGAGCCATGTCGTGATAGAAGGGTCTGTGACAGCCTGGGGGGGTCCTGAGTGTCGTGGGAGCACCTGGGGAGGGGGTCTTGAAGAACTTGGGAGGTCCTGAATGTCCTTGGAGCAGGTGGGGAGGGGGTCTTGAAAAATTGGGGGGTCCTGAATGTCCTGAGAGCAGTTGGGGTGGAGGTCCTGAGCCCCCTAGGATAAAGTGGAGAGTGGTCCTAAGGCCCCTTGGAGGCACTTGGGGGGGGTCTCAAGTGTCCTGGGAGCAGTTGGGGAGGGGGTCCTGAGCCCTCTTGAAGAACTGGGGGGTCCTGAATGTCCTGGGAGCAGCTGGGGTGGGGGTCCTGAGTCCCTAGGATGAAGTGGGGAGTGGTCCTAAGGCCCCTTGGAGGCACTTGGGGGGTCCTGAGTGTCCTGGGAGCAGCTGGGGGGGTCTTGAGCCCCCTAGGATGAAGTGGGGAGTGGTCCTAAGGCCCCTTGGAGGCACTTCGGGGGTCCTGAGTGTGCTGGGAGAAGCTGGGGGTCTTGAGCCCCCCTGAAGAACTTGGGGGGTCCTGAATATCCTGGGAGCAGCTGGGGAGGGGGTCTTGAGTACCCTGGAAGCAGCTGGGGTGGGGGTCTTGAAGAACTTGGGGGGTCCTGAATATCCTTGGAGCAGGTGGGGAGGGGTCTTGAGCCCCCTTGAAGAACTGGGAGGGGGCTTGAGTATCCTGGGAGCAGCTGGGGAGGGGGTCTTGAAAAATTGGGGGGGAGGTTCTGAATATCCTGGGAGCAGCTGGGGAGGGGGTCCTGAGCCCCCTCGGATGAAGTGGGGAGTGGTCCTAAAGCCCCTTGGAGGCATGTGGGGGGTCCTGATTGCCCTGGGAGTAGTTGGGGTGGTGGGGTGGGGGTCTTGAAGAACTTGGGGGGTCCTGAGTATCCTGGGAGCAGTTGGGGAGGGGGTCTTGAGCCCCCCTGAAGAACTAGGGGGGGGTCCTGAATGTCCTGGAAGCAGCTGGGGTGGGGGTCTTGAAGAACTTGAGGGGTCCTGAGTGTCCTGGGAGCAGCTGAGGGGGTATTGAGCCCCCTAGGATAAAGTGGGGAGTGGTCCTAAGGCCCCTTGGAGGCACTTGGGGGGTCTTGAGGGTCCTGGAAGAAACTGGGGAGGGGGTCCTGAATCCCTCTGAAGAACTTGGGGGGTCCTGATTGTCCTGGGAGCAGTTGGGGAGGGGGTCCTGAGTGTCCTGGGGTGGGGGTCTTGAGCCCCCCTGAAGAACTGGGAGGGTCCTGAATGTCCTGGGAGCAGCTGGGGTGGGGATCTAAAGCCCCCTCAAATGAAGTGGGGAGTGGTCCTAAAGCCCCTTGGAGGCACTTGGGGGGTCCTGAGTGCCCTGGGAGCACCGGGGGAGGGTGTCTTGAAGAACTTGGGAGGTCCTGAATGTCCTTGGAGCAGGTGGGGAGGGGTCTTGAGCCCCCCTGAAGAACTGGGGGGTCCCAAATATCCTGGGAGCAGCTGGGGAGGGGGTCTTGAGTACTCTGGAAGCAGCTGGGGAGGGGGTCTTGAAGAATTGGGGGGTCCTGAATGTCCTGAGAGCAGTTGGGGTGGAGGTCCTGAGCCCCCTAGGATAAAGTGGGGAGTGGTCCTAAAGCCCCTTGGAGGCACTTGTGGGGTCCTGGGTGTACTGGGAGCTGCTGGGGTGGGGATCCTGAGCCCCCTATGGAGGGGTCCTAAGGCTCCTTGGAGGCACTTGAGGGGTCTCGAGGGTCCTGGCAGCAGCCGTGGGGGTTCTGAGCCTCCTGTAGGTGGCCAGTGGTGGATCAGTGGTGGATGGTGGTCCTGTCCCTCCTGTCCCCTCAGGTGTGGAGGGGATGACACAGCCATTCTGAAGTCACTGGGGGGGGGGGGGGGCGTCCCAGTCCCTTTGGGCTCACTGTGGGGGAGATGCCATCCCCTATGGCGTCCTCCTCCCCTCAGGGTGTGTCCCAGCCTCTCTGAACTCACTGTGGGGGTTTCTTGTCATCTCCGGATGTTCTGCTCCTCTTGCAGCCCCTCAGTCCTTTGGGTGACATCGTGAGGGGGTCCCAGCCCCTCAGTGAGGGGGCCAACAGCACACACAGGCCCTCAGCCCCTCGGGTAATGGTGGAGGGGGGCAGCCCCTCTGAAGTGACCACAGGAGGGTCCCAGTCCCTCAGGTGGCATTGAAGGGTGCCAGCCCCTCTATATTCACTGAGAAGGGAGGAAAAAGGGTCCTGCCCGTCCCTGCCGTCCCTCAGCCCCTGAGGGAGGGTCTCAGTCCCTCAGGTGACATTAGGAGGGGTCCCAGCCTCTCTATACTCACTGAGGAGAAATGGAAATCCTGTCCCCTCCGGGAGGGTCCCGCCACCCTCACGCTCCCTCAGCCCCTGAGTCCCTCAGGTTACACTGGAGGGGGTCCCAGCCCCTCTATACTCACTGAGGAGAAATGGAGACCCTGTCCCCTCCGGAGGGGTCCTGCCCGCCCTCACGGTCCCTCAGCCCCTGAGGGAGGGTCCCAGCCCCTCAGGTGACAGTGTGGGAGTCCTAGCCTCACTGTACTCACTGAGGAGAAATGGAAATCCTGTCCCCTCCAGAGGCATCCTGCTGCCTTCACGTTCCCTCAGCTCTTGAGGGAGGGTCCCGGTCCCTCAGGTGACATGGGGGGGTCCCAGCCCCTCTATACTCACTGAGGAGAAATGGAGACCCTGTCCCCTCCAGGAGGGTCCCACCGCCCTCGCGGTCCCTCAGCCCCTGAGGGAGGGTCCCAATCCCTCAGCCCCTGAGAGAGGGTCCCAGTCCCTCTATACTCACTGAGGAGAAATCCTGTCCCCTCCGGGAGGGTCCTGCCGCCCTCACGTCCCCTCAGCCCCTCAGGGAGGGTCCCAGGTGACAGCGTGGAAGGGAACCCGTCCCCTCCGGGAGGGTCCCACCGCCCTCCCACTGCCCTCCCACTCCCTCAGCCCCTGAGAGAGGGTCCCAATCCCTCAGGTGACAGTGTGGAGGGTCCCTCCGCCCTCCCGCTCCCTCAACCCCTCATGGCGGGAAGGGGGCGGAGTCTCTCCCCTCACGGCCGCGGCTCTCGCGCCGCCCGCACGTGCGCTCCTCGCGCTGCGCATGAGCGCACGCACCTCCCCGGCCCCGCCCACCGCGCTGCCCGGAGCCCGCCAAAGCAGCGGGCTCCCATTGGCCGCTCATTTCCCGCCCGCCCCGCGTGACGGGCGTCGCCATGGCAACCGTCCAATTGGGGGCAGCGCGAGAGTGACGCGCGGGGTGGGCGGGGCCTCGGCGGCGGCGGCGGCGGCGGCGCGCGCGCTTTTTCGGCCTGTGGCGGGCGCCGGAGCCGCCGCCATGAGCGGGGCCGGGGCCGGGACAGAACGACCGTCCCCGGCCAAGCTCCGCCGTCTGAATGAGCCCACCGGGACGGGCTCCGCCGCCGCCGCCGTTAACAGCGGGGAGGAGACGGCGCGTTCCCCCACCCCCGCCGGAGGTCGTGGTGAGGGCCGCAGCGCGCGCGCGCGGGGTGACGGGTGTGGGCATGCGCGGGGAGGCGGCGGCGGGGACGGGGACGAGCGAGCGCCCCCTGGCGGCTGCACGGAAATGGCGGCTGTGACCGGGGAAGGGCTGGAGACCCCCGAGAAGGGGATGGAAACCCCCGAGAAGGGGATGGAGACCCCCGGGAAAGTCACCGGAGAGGTCACGACCACCGAGGAGGCCAAGGGGGAGCTGGAGACCATCAACGGATGCAAAGGGATCCTGGAGAACGCAAGGAGCGACTGCTCAGAGGAGGAAAAAGGGGGTTTGGAGACCACCAGAGAGGTCAAAAAGGGGATGGAAACCACCAGAGAGGAACTGGAAATTGCTGCCCCACACTCCTTGGAGAAGAACAACGATGTCCTGGAGACTCCCACAGAATCCAAGGGAAGTTTGGAGACCCCCAGGGAAGCCCAGGATGGTCTGGAGACCCCCAGGGAGCTCACAGGGAACCTTGGGACCACCAATGGTCGCAGAGGGAGCCTGGAGACGGCCGTCACTCGCTGCTTGGAGCAGGGCAGAAGGAGCAAGGGGGGCTTGGAGGAGAGCACCCCCAAAACCCCGGGCAGCGTGGAGGAGAAGAAAAGCACCAACAGGCGCAAGGCCAAAACCCCGGCGAGACCCAGGCCGAGAAACCCGGAGAGCAGCTTGGAAGCCACCAGAGAAGAGGCAGGGAGGGCTCAGAGGTGGGACAGAGAGCGGAAAGGCGGCGTGGAGGACGAGGAACCCGCGGAGAACCTGGAACCCACGGGTGGAGTGGGGCAAAACGCCGAGGTGGCAGTGACCGAGGAGAGCGCGGTGATCTCTCTGGATGAGGATGACGATGATGAGGATGAGGATGAGGAGCGGGACGAAGGCCCGGGGAGGTACCTGGCGGCTCTGGAGGCCGTGCAGCTGGAGCTGGAGGCCGTGGAGGAGGAGGCCGCGCGAGCTTTTCGCCGCCTCCGCGCCCGCTTCTGCCTGCGCCGCCGGCCGCACCTGCAGCGCCGCAACCGCCTCATCCAGCGCATCCCTGGCTTCTGGGTCACCGCCGTATCCTTGGGGGGGCCGAAATTTAAAAATTTTTAAAACTTTAAAATTTTGGGGTTCGGGGGGGCGCGCAGAGGAAGTTCCAGAAGTTTCCTTGACCCCCTCTCTGTGCCCAGTTCCTGAACCACCCGCAGCTCTCGGCCATGATCAGCGACCGCGACGAGGACGCGCTGAGCTACATGACGAGCCTGCAGGTGCCCGGAGGGGATTTTGGGGGGATTTTTGGGGGGCTGTGACCCCCAGTGAGGTTTGGGGGGAATTTTGGGGTGCTGTGACCCCTCCCATGAACTTTGGGGGAGACTTTTGGGGTTTAGGGAGCACTTTTGGGGTGCTGTGACCCCCCCCTGAGGTTTCGGGGAGACTTTTGGGGTGCTGTGACCCCTCCCATGAAGTTTGAGGGGGAATTTTGGGGTGCTGTGACCCCAAATGAGGTCTGGGGGGCACTTTTGGGGTTTGGGGGGACTTTTGGGGTGCTGTGACCCCCCTCAAATGAGGTTTGGGGGGCACTTTTGGGATGCTGAGGTTTGGGGGGCACTTTTGGGGTGCTGTCACCACTCCCATGAAGTTTGGGGGGGAATTTTGGGGTGCTGTGAATCCCCCCTGGGGTTTGGGGGGCACTTTTGGGGTGCTGTGACCCCTCCCTGAGGTTTGGGGGTGACTTTTGGGGTGCATTGACACCCCAAATGAGGTTTGGGGGGCACTTTTGGGGTTTGGGGGGGATTTTTGGGGTGCTGTGACCCCAGTGAGGTTTGGGGGGCACTTTTGGGGTGCAGTGACCCCCCCCTGAGATTTGGGGGTGCCTTTTCAGGTGGAGGAGTTCGGGCAGAGCCGCCCCGGGTGCCGGATCCGCTTTTTCTTCAGCGTCAATCCCTATTTCCAGAACGACGTCGTGGCCAAGGAGTTCGTGCGGGGACCCTCGGGTGAATTTTGGGGTGTCGATGAGCGGGATCCCCGAATTCCCACGGGGTTTGGGGGTTTTAGGAGTGACGTCATCCGGTGGTGTCCCCTCCCCTCAGGTCACCTGGTGTCGCACTCGACGCCCATCCGGTGGTGGCAGGGCCAGGACCCCCGGAGCCGCCCCCACAAGGGACCCCCGGCCCCGCGGAGCTTCTTCGCTTGGTTCGGGGATCACAGCGCGCCCGCCGGGGACAGGGTGGCTGAGGTGAGGCGGGGATGGGCCCAGTGACACCAGTGACACCAGTAACAGCTCCCAGTGACACCAGTAACACCAGTAACAGCTCCCAGTAACACCAGTAACAGCTCCCAGTGCTCCCAGTTCCAGCTCCCAGTGCTCCCAGTGCACATGCACAGGGAGGAGCGAGCGCCCCCTGGCGGCTGCACCAAGATGGCGGCTTTGAGCGGGGAGGGGCTGGAGACCCTCGGGGAAGTCCCCAGTGCTCCCAGTGCTCCCAGTTACAGAGTAACAGCTCCCAGTGCTCCCAGTAACAGCTCCCAGTGCTCCCAGTGCTCCCAGTAGCAGCTCCCAGTACTCCCAGTAACAGCTCCCAGTACTCCCAGTAACAGCTCCCAGTGCTCCCAGTGCTCCCAGTAGCAGCTCCCAGTACTCCCAGTAGCAGCTCCCAGTACTCCCAGTAACAGCTCCCAGTGCTCCCAGTAGCAGCTCCCAGTACTCCCAGTGCTCCCAGTAACAGCTCCCAGTACTCCCAGTAACAGCTCCCAGTACTCCCAGTGCTCCCAGTAACAGCTCCCAGTACTCCCAGTAACACCACTAACTGCTCCCAGTAACACCAGTTACAGCTCCCAGTGCTCCCAGTGACACCAGTAACACCAGTAACAGCTCTCAGTGACACCAGTAACAGCTCCCAGTGGTCCCAGTAACACCAGTTACAGCTCCCAGTAACACCAGTAACAGCTCTCAGTGACACCAGTAACAGCTCTCAGTGACACCAGTAACAGCTCCCAGTGACACCAGTAACACCAGTAACAGCTCCCAGTAACACCAGTAACAGCTCTCAGTGACACCAGTAACAGCTCCCAGTGCTCCCAGTAACACCAGTTACAGCTCCCAGTAACACCAGTAACACCTCCCAGTGCTCCCAGTAACACCTCCCAGTGCTCCCAGTTACAGCTCCCAGTGCTCCCAGTTCCCCCTGATCTCCGTTTCCCCCCAGATCATCAAGGACGAGCTCTGGCCCAACCCGCTCCAGTTTTACCTGCTGGGGGAGGGCCCTGAGGGACCCCCGGACAGGTGAGTGCACCCCGAGGGGGGGACCCCAAATTTGACATTTTCATCCCCCAGGAACAAAAAACTTCAATTTTCACCACCCCCCCACAAACCAAAACTTTCACCCCCCAATAAATGAAAATTTTCGATTTTCACCCCTCATGAATGAAAATTTTCTCCCCATAAATAAAAATTCTCAATTTTCACCCCCCCATAAATAAAATATTCCAATTTTCACCCCAAATAAAAAAAAAAATTGACCCCATGAACGAAAATTTTCATTTTTCCATGAACAAAATTTTTCAGTTTTCCATAAATAAAGATTTTCAATTTTCACGCCATCAACAAAAATTTTCAATTTTCACCCCAAATGAACAAAAATTTTCAATTTTCACCTTCCAATTAATAAAAACTTTCTATTTTCACCCCCAACAAATAAAAATTTTAATTTTTAACCCTCTCATGAATTAAAATTTTTAATTTTTACCTCCCAATTAATAAAAATTTTTAATTTCCCAGTGAGAGCGGCGAGGACTGCGTGGTGATCCTGGATGACGATGAGGATGTGCAGGAGATCCCCGATGATGGGGATGGTGAGAACCCCCCAATTTCCCCCCCAAAACTTGGGGGGGGACCCCAAAATATCCTCCCCTGAGTAAATTGGGGGGGTCAGAGCTGATTTTGTGCCCCCCAATTTTCCCTTTTTTTCCAGGCAGTGGCGTTGAAGAGATCCCAACAGAGGAGCCCCCAATGGGACACAGAGACCCCAAAATTTAATTTGGGGAGGGGGATTTGGGGGTGCTGCACATCCCAAACCCCCCAGAATTGCGGGTAATGAGGGGCTGGGGTCCCCCAAAACAGCTCAGGGTGTTTGAAGGCCTTTTCACATCCCCCTCCCCATTTTTTGGGGGTCCTAAATCTCCATCAGCCCCTCAATCCTCCCCTCACACACCAAGGGGACGAACACAAAACATTTCCTGATTGTTTGGGTTTTTTTTGTACATTTTGGGTTTAAAACTTGTAAAATTTGCTTTTTATATCGAAGAATTATATTATAATAAAGAGAAAGTTTTAACAGATTTATGGGGATTTCACCTTGAATCACAAGGGAGTGTGGGGGGGATTTCAGGGGGATTTTCTTCTCCTCCTTCTTCTTCTCCTTCCTCTTCTTCTTCCTCCTCCTCCTCGTCCATTCCCGGTATTTCCCACAATTTGTGGTGGAATTTTCCCCCTCATCCCCACCGGTTCCGGTGCTTTCCCGGTTTCCATCCCGTTCCCGGTGCCTCCATCCCTCGGTCCCGGTTTCCCTCATTTCTATCCCGGTCCCGGTGCTTCCGCCCCGTTTCCATCCCGTTCCTGCTACCCCAGCCTGGCTCTGGTCCCAATCCCGTTCCCGGTGTCCTGATCCCGTTCCCGGTGTCCCAGCCTGGCTCTGGTCCCGATCCCAATCCCATTCCCGTTTCTGGTCCCAGTCCCATTCCCGGTCCCGCTGTCCCAGCCTTGCTCCGATTCCGGTCCCGTTCCCCCTGTCCCAGCCTGGTTCTGGCCCTGGTCCCGGTGTCTCAGCCTCGCTCCAGTTCCAGTTCCGGTCCCAGTCCCGTTCCTGGCCCCGTTCCCACTGTCGCTGTCCCGGTCCAGTTCCCAATCCCAGTCTCGTTCCCGTTCCCGATCCCATTCCCGCTGTCCCAGCCTCGCTCCCATCCCACTCCCGTCCCATCCTGGTGCCGGTCCCGTTCCCGGTGTCCCAGCCTGGCTCCGGTCCCAATCCCGATCCCGTTCCCGGTGTCCCAGCCTCGCTCCGGTCCCGGTTCCAGTTCCAGTCCCGGTCCCGGTCCCGTTCCTGCTTCCCCAGCCTGGCTCCTGTCCCAATCCCGATCCCGGTCCCGTTCCCATTCCTGCTGCCCCAACCTCACTCCGGTCCCAATCCCGGCCCCGTTCCTGCTGTCCCAGCCTGGCTCCGGTCCCGTCCCCGCTCTCCTGGCCTCTCTCCGGTCCCGTTCCTGCTTCCCCAGCCTCGCTCCGGTCCCGTTCCCGTTCCTGGCCCCGTTCCCGCTGCCCCAGCCTGGCTCCGCTCCCAATCCCGTTCCCGGTGCTCCAGCCTCTCTCCAGTCCCAATCCCGGTCGCGATCCCGTTCCCGTTCCCCGCCCGCCCCACGAGCACCGCCTGCCCCTCCCCGCCCTCCCGCCAGGGGGCGCCACAACCGCGCGCCTCCACCAGTCAGCGGGCGGCAAATCTGCATAAGCCACGCCCCAATCGCAACACCCTTACCATCAGGGGCGTGGCCAACCCAAGCCCCGCCCACCCCCGCTTTAACCCTTTGGGGAGGGGTCGCGAACCCCCAAAAATCCCCGAGCCCCCCCAAAAACAGAGCCGAGCCTGGGGACGGAGGGGCTTTAATGCCCCCCCAGCACCGAGCGGGTTTCGGGGGGCTCCCGGAGGTCCCAGACATTTTGGGGGGGCTCCCAGGGATTTTTGGGGGGGTCCTGGGGGTCCCATGAGAGTTTTTGGGGGCAATCCCTAGAGATTATGGGGGAGCCCCCAAAGATTTTTTTGGGGAGGGGTCCCAGAGACTTTTTAGTGGTGCCCCCCAGGGGATTTTTGAGGGGCCTCCCGGGGGTCCCAGCCATTTTTTTGGGGGGCCTCCCAGGGTTTTTTTGGGGGGGGCTCCCAGAGATTTTGGGGTGGTTCCCAGGGGTCCCAGAGATCTTTTGGGGGGGATTCCTGGGGGGTCCCAGAATTCCAGAGATTTGGGGGGCTCCCAGAGATTTTTTTGGGGGGGGCTCCCAGAAATTTTTGGGAGGGCTCCCGGGGGTCCCACAGTTTTTTTGGGGGGGCTCCCTGGGATTTTTTGGGGGACCTCCCAGAGATTTTTTTGCAGCACCTCCCAGAGATTTTTGGGGGAGCTCCAGGGGATTCTTTTAGGGGGGGTCCCAGAGATTTTTGGGGGGCTCCCAGAGAATTTTTGAGTGGGGTCCCAGAAATTTTTTTTGGGGGGGGGGGGGGGGGGGGGCTTCTGGGGAATTTTTGGGGAGCTCCCAGGGGTCCCAGAGATTTTGTGCAGACTCCCAGAGATTTTGGGGTGGTTCCGAGGGGCCCAGAGATTTTTTGGGGAAACTCCCAGAGATTTTTTTCCAGAGGCTCCCAGGTATTTTTTGGGGTGCTCCCAGGAATTTTGGGGGTGCCCCAAATGATTTGGGGGCTCCCCCACTGATTTTGGGGGTCCCTACGAGGCCGAGTCCGACGCCTCCGAGCTGTCCTTCACGTCCGTGCTCTCGGTGGTCTCGCTGACCTCGCTCAGGTCCTTGCTGTCCCCCCCCCCGTCCTCCTGGTGGCTCTGGG
The DNA here is from genome assembly GCA_036010785.1 of Ammospiza maritima maritima. Taxonomy (NCBI): domain Eukaryota; kingdom Metazoa; phylum Chordata; class Aves; order Passeriformes; family Passerellidae; genus Ammospiza; species Ammospiza maritima. Next base: position 859,334 of record CM069700.1, on the reverse strand, counting down.
GGGGTCCCCCCGGCGTGGGGGGGGTCGTGGGGGTCCCCCCCGAGCCGCAGAGCCCATCCCCAGCTCGGGGGGGCTCCGTGGGGGCCGGGGGGCGCCCCCGCTCCTTCTGCTCCAGCTGCTTCCTCAGCTGGGGGGGGAAAACACAGGGGGGGTTATAATGGGGAGGGGGTTTGAGGGTCCCAGGGGGGATTTTGGGGGGTCCCAGGGGGGATTTTGGGGGTCCCAGTGAGGGTGGAGAGGGGTTTTGGGGGTCCCAGGGGGGATTTTGGGGGTCCCAGTGAGGGTGGAGAGGGGTTTTGGGTGTCCTAGGGGGGATTCTGGGGGTCCCAGTGGGGGTGGAGAGGGGTTTTGGGGGTCCCAGGGGGGATTTTGGGGGGTCCCAGGGGGGATTTTGGGGGTCCCAGGGTGAGTGGGATCCCCCCAGGAGGGTTTTTTGGCGGTCCCAGGGGGGGTTTTGGGGTCCCAGGGGGGATTTTGGGGGTCCCAGTGGGGGTGGAGAGGGGTTTTGGGGGTCCCAGGGGGGATTTTGGGGGTCCCAGGGGGGATTTTGGGGGTCCTAAGTGAAATGGGAAGGTTTTTGGGGGTCCCAGGGTGAGGTTTTTGAGGGTCCCAAGGTGGGGTTGGAGAGGATTTTGGGGGTCCCAGGGTTGGGGACAATTTTCAGGGTCCCCAGGGTGAGGAGGATTTTTGAGGGTCCCAGGTGAAATGGGGAGGATTTTGGGGGTCCCAGGATGAGGTTTTGGGGGTCCCAGGTGAAATGGGGAGGTTTCTCGGGGTCCCAGAGTGAGTTGAGAGATTTTGGGGGTCCCAGAGTGAGTGGAGAGGGATTTTGGGGGTCCCAGGGGTTATGGGGAGGGTTTTTGGGGGTCTCGGGGTGGGTAGAAGCCACCCAGGAGGGTTTTTGGGGTCCCAGTGGGGTTTGGGGAGATTTCTGGGGGGTCCCAAGGTGAGTGGAAGCCCCTCAGGATGGTTTTTGGGGGTCCCAGGTGGGAATGGAGAGGATTTTGGGGGGTCTCAAGGTGGGTAGAAGCTCCCCCAGGAGGATGTTTGGGGGTCCCAGGTGAAGTGGGGAGGTTTTGGGGGATGGAGACGTTTTTGGGGGTCCGAGAAGCCCCCCAGCAGGGTTTTTTGGGGTCCCTGGAAGACCCCCAGGAGGGATTTTGGGGGTGCCACTGGGAATGGGGAGGTTTTAGGGGGGTCCCGGGGTGGGTAGAAGCTCCCCCAAGAGGATTTTTGGGGGTCCCAGGGTGGGGTTGGGGAGATTTTTGGGGGTCCCAGGGTGAGTGGGAGCCCCTCAGGAGGGTTTTGGGGTTCCCAGGTGGGAATGTGGATTTTTTTTGGGGGGTCCCAAAGGAGGAGGGAGAGTTTTGGGGGGGTCCCAGGAGGATGGGGAGGGGTTTGGGGGTCCCAGGAAGCTCCTCCAGGAGCGTTGAGGAGTTTTTTGGGGGTCTCGGTGTTGGGGATGTTTTTGGGGGTAGGAGGGGTGAGGAGGATTTTTGGGGGTCCCAGGGGGTTCATGAGGAAAATTTTTGGGGTTCCCAGGGATGGGGAGGTTTTGGGGGGTCCCAGAAGGGGTTGGAGAGGATTTTGGGGTTCCCAGGGTGAGATTCTGGGGTTCCCAGGAGAGGTTGGAGAGGTTTTTTGGGGTTCCCAGGGTTGGAGAGAATTTTGGGGGTCCCAGGGTGGGAATGAGGAGATTTTTTTGGGGTTCCCAGGTGGAGAGGGGGATTTTTTGGGGGGTCCCAAGGGGTTCATGAGGACTTTTTGGGGTTCCAGGATGGGGTTGGAGAGGATTTTGGGGGTCCCAGGGTGGGGAGGATTTTGGGGGTCCCAGGGTGGGGAGGATTTTGGGGTTACCAGGGTGAGTTTTTTGGGGTCCCGGGGGGTTAATGAGGAGTTTTTTGGGGGTCCCAGGGTAAGGTTTTTGGGGGTCCCAGGGTGGGGAGGATTTTGGGGGTCCCAGGGTGGGGAGGATTTTGGGGGTCCCAGGGTGGGGAGAATTTTGGGGGTCCCAGGTTGAGTTTTTTGGGGTCCCAGGGTAAGGTTTTTGGGGTGCCCAGGGTGGGGAGGATTTTGGGGGTCCGAGGTTGAGTTTTTTGGGGTCCCAGGGTAAGGTTTTTGGGGGTCCCAGGGTGGGGAGGATTTTGGGGGTCCCAGGTTGAGTTTTTTGGGGGTCCCAGGGTAAGGTTTTTGGGGGTCCCAGGGTGGGGAGGATTTTGGGGTTCCCAGGTGAGGATGGGGATGGTTTTTTTGGGGTGCCCGGGTTTTTGGGGGGCTGCACCTCCTCTGCCATCTGGCTCAGGTCCCGTTTCATGGCGTAGGCGTCCTCGCCGTCCGCGTAGTACTTGGGCTCCACCTCGCTGATCCTGGGGCGAAATTGGGGGGTCACAAATGGGGGACCCCCCCCCAAAGCCCCCCAAAACCTTCCCCAGACCCCCCAAAATCCCCCAGATTTCCCCCAAGCCCCCCCAGACTCACTGGAAGTTGAGGGTGTTGGAGTAGAGGTGCAGCGCTGCCCGGTTACTGCCAAGGAAAAACGGGGTGGGATTATTTTGGGGTCACCTCAGGGTTCCTTGACGTCTTTTTGGGGTCACCTGAGGGTTTGGGAGGGGTCCTGGAGGAGTTTTGGGGTCACCTGAAGGTTTGGTAGAGTTCCTTGAGCGTTTTGGGGTCACCTGAGGGTTTGGGAAGGTTCCTGGAAGGATTTCGTGTTCACCTGAGGGTTCCTTGAAGGTTCCTCGAGGGGTTTTGGGGTCACTTGAGGGCTCCTGGAGGGGTTTTGGGGTCACCTGAGGGTTCCTTGAAGGTTCCTCGAGGGGTTTTGGGGTCACCTGAGGGTTCCTGGAGGGGTTTTGGGGTCACCTGAGGGTTCCTTGAAGGTTCCTCGAGGGGTTTTGGGGTCACCTGAGGGTTCCTGGAGGGGTTTTGGGGTCACCTGAGGGTTCCTTGAAGATTCCTTGCGAGTTTTGGGGTCACCTGAAGGTTTGGGAAGGTTCCTGGAAGGATTTCGTGATCACCTGAGGGTTCCTTGAAGGTTCCTTGAGGGGTTTTGGGGTCACCTGAGTGTGTGGGAGGGGTTTTGGGGTCACTTGAGGGTTCCTGGAGCGGCTTTGGGGTCCTGAAGGTTTCTAAAAGCATTTTGGGGTCACCTGAGGTTTCCTCGAAGGTTCCTTGAAGGGTTCTGAGGTCACCTGAGGGTTTCTTGAGGGTTCTTTGAGAGTTTTTGGGGTCACCTGACAGTTCTTTGAGAGTTTTTGGGGTCACCTGAGGGTTTGGGAAGGTTCCTGGAGGGATTTCGTGATCACCTGAGGGTTCCTTGAAGGTTCCTTGAGAGGTTTTGGGGTCACCTGAGGGTTTGGGAGGGTTCCTTGAGGAGTTTTGGGGTCACCATAGAATTTCTTGAAGGTTCCTTGAAGAGTTTTGGAGTCACCTCAGGGTTCTTTGAGGGTTTTGGGGTCACCTGAAGGTTCCTTGAAGGTTCCTTGAGGAGTTTTGGGGTCACCTGAGGGTTTGGGAAGGTTCTTTGAGGTGTTTTGGGGTCACCTGAAGGTTTCTTAGAGAACTTAGGGGGAGTTTTGGGGTCACCTGAGGCTTTGGGAGGGTTCCTTGAGGAGTTTTTGGGGTCCCCGGGGGTGTTTTGGGGTCCCACCTCTTGCGGACGTGCAGGGACACGTATTTGGCGTTGAAGTTCTCGATCATGGCCCGGCTGGCCTGGTCCATCAGCTTCTGTGCCAGCCCCAGGCGCCGGTGCGAGCGCTTCACCGCCTGGGGACCCCAAAAAATGGGGTGAGACACCCCAAAAATGGGGTGTGGCACCCCAAAAATGGGGTTTAGCACCCCAAAAATAGGGTGGGACACCCCCAAAACCCCACAGAACCCCAAAACCTCCACAGGAACCCAAAAACGGGGTGGGAAAGCCTAAAAAACCCCAAAAATTGGATAGGACACCCCAAAAACCACCAGGGGACCCCAAAAACACCCACAGGAACCCAAAAACCCCACAAGACCCCTCAAGGAACCCCCCAAAACCATCCCAGGACCCCTCCAAGAGCCCCCCAAACCCATTCCAGGAGCCCCTCAAACCCTCAGGCGACCCCAAAATCCCTCCAGGACCCCCCCACACCCCTCTAGGACCCCCCAGGAGCCCCCCAAACTCCCCCAGACCCCCCCAAACTCCCCCAGAGCCCCTCCCCACTCACCAGGGACGTGATGTGACCATGGGGGACATCATCGGGGTCCTCCTCCCTATGGGAACATGGGGGGGGTCACAGGGGTGAGACCCCCCCAAATCTACCTGGGGACCCCCAAATCCCCCCGAGGACCCCCCAAATCCCCCCAAATCCACCTGGGGACCCCCAAATCCCCCCGAGGACCCCCCAAATCCCCTCAAATCCACCTGGGGATCCCCAACCCTGCCCAAATCCACCTGGGGATCCCCAAATCCCCCCAGGGACCCCCCAAATCCACCTGCGGACCCCCAAATCCCCCCCCGAGGACCCCCCAAATCCACCTGGGGACCCCCAAATCCCCCCAGGGACCCCCCAAATCCACCTGCGGACCCCCAAATCCCCCCCTGAGCACCCCGCAAATCCACCTGGGGACCCCCAAATCCCCCCAGGGACCCCCCAAATCCCCTCAAATCCACTTGGGGATCCCCAAATCCCCCCAGGGACCCCCAAACCCCCCCAGATCCACCTGGGGACCCCCAAAAGGGGCAGAAATTGGGGGGGAGGGGGGTCCCACATTTTGGGGGGGTCCCACACTCACATCTTGGCCAGGACGTATCCGACGATCTTCCCGTTCTCGTCCTCGGCGATGTACGACAGCTGGGACAGGGGACAGTGGCACAGGTGACAATGGGACAGGGGACAATGGCACAGGGGACACAGGTGACAATGGGACCGGTGACAATGTACAGGTGACAGTGGGACCGGTGACAATGGACAGGTGACAATGGGACAGGTGACATGGGGGGAGACAGGTGACAATAGGACAGGTGGCAATGTGAGAGGTGACAATGGGGGACATGGGACAATGGGGGGGGACAGGTGACACAGGTGACAGTGGAACAGGTGACAATGGGGGGACAGGTGACAGTGGGACAGGTGACAATGGGACACAGGACAATGGAACAGGTGACAATGGGGGGACATGGGACAATGGGACAGGTGACACAGGTGACAATGGGGACAGGTGACACAGGTGACAATGGGACAGGGCACAATGGGAGACAGGTGACAATGGCACAGCTGACAATGGGGACAGGTGAGACTGGGACAAGTGACAATGGGACAGGGGACAATGGGGACAGGGGACAGGTGAGACTGGTGACAATGGGACAGGTGACAATGGGAGACAGGTGACACAGGTGACAATGGGACAGGGGACAATGGGAGACAGGTGACACAGGTGACAATGGGACAGGGGACAATGAGGGACAGGTGACAATGGGGGACAGGTGACAAGGGGACAGGGGACAATGGCACAGGGGACAGGTGACAGTGGGACAGGTGACAGTGGGACAATGGAGGGACAGGTGACAATGGACAGGTGACCATGGGACAGGCGACAATGGGACAATGGGACAGGCGACAATGGGACAGGTGACAATGGGACAGGGGACAATGGGACAGGGGACAATGGGGACAGGTGCCAATGGGACAGGGGACAGTGGCACAGGTGACAATGGCACAGGTGACAATGGGGGATAGGTGAGAATGGGACAGGTGACAATGGGGGACAGGTGACAATGGCACAGGTGACAATGGGGGACAGATGACAATGGCACAGGTGACAATGGCACAGGTGACAATGGCACAGGTGACAATGGGGGGAGGATTCCAGGGGTCCCCGGGGGGGAACCAGGTGGGCTTGGGAGGGGGGGTCAGGTGTGCCTGGGGGAGGGGATCCAGGTGACCCTGGGGGGGATTCCAGGGGGTCCCTGCAGGGAACTCCAGGTGACCCTGGCGGGGACAGGTGTGGGGGTGCCAGGTAGGCCTGGGGGAGGTGATCTGGGGGTCCCTGAGGGGACAAATCCTGGGGTCCCTGGGGGGATTCCAGGTGACCCTGGGGGGGCCAGGTGTGCCTGGGGGGGGAGCCAAGTGAGCTTGAGGGGGATTCCAGGGGGAAAATCCAGGTGTGTTCGGGAGGGGGGGTCAGGTGTGCCTGGGGAGGATTCCAGGTGACCCTCGGGGGGGGGAGGGGGATTCCAGGGGGTCCTGAGGAGGAATTCCAGGTGTGCCTGGGGAGGATTCCAGGTGACCCTTGTGGGGGGGGGGGATTCCAGGGGGTCCCGAGGAGGAATTCCAGGTGTGCCTGGGGGGATTGAAAGGTGTGGGAGGTCCGGGGCTCTCTGAGGGGATTCCAGGTGTCCCTGGGGCTGTCAGGTGTGCATGGGGGGAGCCAAGTGACCCTGAGGAGATTCCAGGGGGTCCCTGAGGGGGTCCAGGTGACCCTGAAGGGATCCAGGGGGTCCTGGGGGGGATTTCTGAGGGTCCTGAGGGGTCCAGGTGACCCTGAGGGGAATTTCAGGTGACCCTGAGGGCTCAGGTGTGCTGGGAAGGGGATCCAGAGGATCCCCGGGGGTCCTGAGGGGGTCCAGGTGACCCTGAGGGGGCTCAGGTGTGCTGGGGAGGGGTTCCAGGTGATCCTGGGGGGATTCCTGGGGGTCCTGGGGGGTCCAGGTGACCCTGGTGGGGATTCCAGGGGGTCCTGGGGGGATTCCTGGGGGTCCTGAGGGTGTCCAGGTGATTCTGAGGGGTTCCAGGGGGTCCCTGGGGGCTTCCTGGGGGGTCCAGGTGACCCTGGTGGGGATTTCAGGGGGTCCTGAGGGGTCCAGGTGACCCTGAGGGGTTCCAGGGGGTCCCGGGGGGAGATCCAGGTGACCCTGGGGGTGTCCAGGTGACCCTGAGGGGTTCCAGGGGGTCCCGGGGGGGTTCCTGGGGGGTCCAGGTGACCCTGGGGGTGTCCAGGTAACCCTGAGGGGTTCCAGGTGTGCTGGGAAGGGAATCCAGAGGTGAAAATTCAGGGCCCCAGGTGTGAAATTCAGGATCCAGGTGTTCTAGAGGAGACCGAGGGGCACCGGGAGGGGTTAAATCCGGGAGAGAAAGGGTTAAATCCCGGTAATTCCGGTAGTCCCGGGGCGGACCCAGAGCCACACCTGAGGCCACGAGAGGCCGTGGTAGAAATAATATTTCATCTGGTAGTTCTCGGGCAGGCAGAGCAGGTTGCAGTGCTGCATGTTCATCAGATCCTCGGGCTACCGGGAACAACCGGAGAAGAACCGTGGGAGTGAGCCCAGAACCGGCCCCGGTGCTCCCCAATACCGGGAGGGGCTCTCAGAGCCCCCTCCGAGCGCGGATCCACCTCAGAGCCGCCAAACGGTACCGGGATCCCCTCAGAGCCCACTCAGGGCCCGGTACCGCTCCTCAATCCCGGCGTTCCCCTCAGGCCTCCCGCCACGGCCCGGTATCACCGGCAGATCCCTCCCCGGTGTCCGGTTCTCCCAGGCCGAGCTCCCCTGCCCGTCCCGGGCCGCCCACCCGCGCGTTCCGGATGTTCATGGCTGCGGTTTCCCGATCCCGGTCGCGTTTCCCGTCCCCGGTTCTGCTCCCGGCGCCGCCGCCGGTCCCGGTCCCCTCACGAGTTGCCTCCGCCGGAAGTTCCTCTCTGACCAATCAGCGCCGAGCCCGCCTACCCGTCACTCCGCCGTATTGACAGGTAATTCATCCAATCAGCGAGCGCAGAGACGCGACAAGCCCCGCCCTCAGCGAATCAGCGGCGACTTCAGCGCTTGGGAGGTTCCCGTCACGGACCAACCACATCTGGCTGTGCTACGATTGACAGCAGCACTAACCAATAGGGATAGACAGGAGGCGGGGCACCGCAGGGCTGGGAGGCCGCGTGGGCGAACGCGCTTTATTGATGTGGGGGAGGGGGAGTCCCCAAATTGAGGGGGGGGCTCAGGATGGACCCCCCCAAAACCTGAGCAGGGGTTTGAGCGTCCTCATGGCCACAATCCTGGAGTTTGTCCCCAAATCCTCCTTGGGTGTCCCCAAATCCTCCTTGAGTGTCCCCAAATCCTTGAGGGTCTCCAAATTTTTGGGTGTCTCCAAATCCTCGGGTGTCCCCAAGTCCTTGGTGTCCCCAGTTTTGGGGGGTGGGTGGGTTGTGCCCACTCAGTGTCCACTCAGGTGGGGTCGTGTCCCCTCAGGACCCTCAGGACACAGTGTCCCCTAGGTGTCCCCAAATCCTTGGCATCCCCACTTTTGGGGGGGGGGGTCGTATCCCCTCAGGACACAGCGTCCCCTAATCCTTGGATGTCCCCATTTCCTTAGTGTCCCCAAATCCCCTCAGCTGTCCCCAAATCCTCGGGTGTCCCCAAATCCTTGGCGTCCCCACTTTTGGGGGGGGGGGGGGGGGTCGTGTCCCCTCAGGACACAGCGTCCCCTAATCCTTGGATGTCCCCAAATCCCCTCAGGTGTCCCCAAATCCCCTCAGATGTCCCCAAATCCTTGGCGTCCCCACTTTTGGGGGGGGGGGGGGGTCGTGTCCCCTCAGGACCCTCAGGACACAGCGTCCCCTAATCCTTGGATGTCCCCATTCCCTTAGTGTCCCCAAATCCCCTCAGGTGTCCCCAAATCTTCGGGTATCCCCAAATCCTTGGGGTCCCCACTTTTGGGGGGGTTGTGTCCCCTCAGCACAAAATGTCCCCACAGCGTCCCCATCGTTGTCCCCACAGCGTTGGAGTGTCCCCGTCGATCCTCGCGGCGTCCTTTCCGTCACCTCTCCCACCCCAGATTTTTGGGGTTCCCCCGAAGAATTTTTGGGGTTCCCCGGGTTTTGGGGCTCAGGGCTGCATCCTGAGCGCCCCGTCCAGCCTCACCACCTCGCCGTTGACCATGGGGTTCTCGGCCAGGGCCTGCACCAGGTGCGCGAACTCGGCGGGGTCCCCGAGGCGGGACGGGAACGGCACCTGCTGGCCCAGGAAGCGCCGAACCTTCTCAGGGAGCCCGGCCAGGAGAGGGGTGGAGAACAGCCCTGGAAAGGGGCAAAAATGGATATTTTATTTATTTTAATTTATTTTTATTTTAGTTTATTTTACTTGATTTTTAAATTTTTTATTTAATTTTATTTCTTTAATGAAATAAAATTTTTTAATTTATTATTTAATTATATTTCTTTTTTATTTTATTTAATTTCTTTCTATTCTAGGCATTTTTTCATTTTATTTATGGTATGTATTTTTTCAGTTATTTTTCATTTTATTTATTTTTATTTTATTTTACTTTATTTATTTTTACATTTTATTTACTATATTATTCTTTAATTTATTTTTAAATTTGTTTTATTTATTTAATTTACTATTGTATGCTATTTAATTTTTCTTGAATTTATTTTTTATTCTAATTATGTAAAATTTTATTTTATTTATGTTATTTATTTTTTAGTTATTATTTTATTTTATTTATGCTTTTTAAATTTAATTTTTTAAATTTATTTCTTTATTTTATTTACTTTATTTCTTTTTTAATAGATTCATTTTTAAATTTTGTTTCATTTATGTTATTTTTTAGTTATTTTTTATTTTATTTATGCTATTTATTTTTCTTTTATTTATTTTTTATTTTTTAAATTTAAAATTTTTCTTTTATTTATTATTTTATTTCTTTTATTTCTTTTTATTTATTTTTGTTTTATTTCTTTATTTTATTTATTTATTATTTAATTTATATATATTTAATTTATTTATTTTATTTATTTATTATTTTTATTTCATTCATTTAGTTTTTATTTATTTATATTTATTCATTTTCTATTTTTATTTTTTTCTTTTATTTATTATTTTGTTTCTTTTATTTATTCTAATTTATTTTTATTTATTTATTTATTTATATTTTTAATTTTATTTTAGTTTCATTTTATTAAACTTTTATTTATTATTTTATTTTTTATTTTTAAAATTTTTCTTTTGTTTATTGTATATTTTATTTATTTATTTATTTATTTATTTATTTATTTGATTGTTTCTTTGTTAGATTTTTTATCTATTTTTTATTTTATTTTATTTTTTATATTTTACTTTTTGGGCAAATATTCAAATGAATATTGTAGAAAACACCCATTGAACCGAGCTCCCCTTGCCCTCCCCTCCCTCAGGTGTCCCCAGGAGGTGTCCCCAGGTGTCCCCAGGTGGCCCCAGGAGGTGTCCCCAGGAGGTGTCCCCAGGTGTCCCCAAGTGTCCCCAGGTGTGTCCCCAGGTGTCCCCAGGAGGTGTCCCCAAGTGTCCCAGGTGTCCCCAGGTGTCCCCATTTGTCCCCAGGAGGTATCCCAAGTGTCCCCAGGTGTCCTCAGGTGTCCCAGGTGTCCCCAAGTGTCCCCAGGTGTCCCCAGGTGTGTCCCCAGGTGTCCCCAGGAGGTGTCCCCAGGTGTCCCCAAGTGTCCCCAGGTGTCCCCAGGAGGTGTCCCCAAGTGTCCCCAAGTGTCCCCAAGAGGTGTCCCCAGGAGGTGTCCCCAGGAGTCCCCAGGAGGTGTCCCCAGGTGTCCCAAGTGTCCCCAGGTGTCCCAGGTGTCCCCACCTGGCGCGATGGTGACCACGCGGATGCCCAGCGGTGCCAGGTCGCGGGCGATGGGCAGGGTCATGCCCACGATGCCGCCCTTGGAGGCCGAGTAGGCGGCTTGGCCGACCTGTGGGGAGTGAAATTGGGGTTGTGGGGTTGGATTTTTATTTTTAGTTCCTTCCCCCTGATAATTCCCTGCTCAGGGGTGTCAGTTTATATATATATATATGTATTTTATATATATTTTAATATATAATTTTTATATATATATTTTATATATATATATATATATATATATATATATATATATATATATATATATATATATATATATATATATATATATATTTCATATAGATGCATATTATATTATATTATATTATATTATATTATATTATATTATATTATATTATATTATATTATATTATATTATATTATATTATATTATATTATATTATATTATATTATATTATATTATATTATTGTTATGTTACATAATATATAGTGATAAAATATAACATTTCTATATAATAAATATATAATATTTAATTATATAATTAAATAAAGATTATATAATTATTATATAAATGTTATAGTATTATATATACGAAATGTATTAATATATTATATACATTATATATAATGTTATAATATTATATTATAACATATAATTGCATAAATAATATATAGTTAATTATATAATAATTATTATATAACCTAATTTTATTAGTTAAATTATATAATATATAATTATTATTTATAATATATTGTAATGCAATATAACATAATATAACACATATAATGGAATGTATTATAATGTAATGTAATAACATATAATGTAATGCAATATATTATAACATAACATAATAATATAATATAATATAATATAATATAATATAATATAATATAATATAATATAATATAATATAATATAATATAATATAATATAATATAATATAATATAATATAATATAATATAATATAATTTATGATAAATGACAGATAAAAGTTAAGGTGTAGATTGGTTCTGCTGTATTAAGATAACACAGGCAAACAAGTCAGCAAAATTGCAAATAGAAAAAAGATCTCCGAATTTTGCACAGCAAGAAAACTGGAAAAACAACTTCTGGATTAAACTGTAATGTATTAACTTTGAGTGAAAGTATTAACTTTGAGTGAATATATTACAGTTTAACCTAGAAGATGTTTTTCAGCTTAACTGAAAAACAGAACCAATCTATACCTTAACTATTATCTAAAGCCTATCATATCTACTATAATATACTATAATATACTATAATATACTAACCTATAATTTATAATACTACTATAATAGAATATATAACTAATATAATATATATAATTATGTAAATAATATAAATTATATATAATAATATAAATAATATGTAATTACTATATCATAAATACTCTATAATAAATACTATGTTACTACTATATGTATAATATACCATGAATATTACTATATTCATGTTACTATTCTCCAATCACTAAAAGCTAATATGTTACAGTTTAAACTAGAAGTTGTTTTTCAGTTATATTATATTATATTATATTATATTATATTATATTATATTATATTATATTATATTATATTATATTATATTATATTATATTATATTATATTATATTATATTATATTATATTATATTATATTATATTTTGCATTGCACTATACGTATTATTTTGTTGTTATATAATATATAGTGATATAATGTAATAGAATAGAATTATTATATAATAATTAAATATGATATAATTATATAAATGTTACAATAACTATATCTATTATCATATATATTATCTATATTATATATAATATATTATATGTTATAATATTGTGTTACAATATATAATTACATATTATATATTTAATTATATAATAATTATTATATAATGTAATTATAATAATTAAATTATATATTTACTTTTTATATATTATATAATATAATGCAATGTAATGTAATATAATGTAATATAACATATATAATATAATATAATATAATATAATATAATATAATATAATATAATATAATATAATATAATATAATATAATATAATATAGTGTAATATAATATAATGTAATGTAATATAATATAATATAATACAATACAATACAATACAATACAATATAATATAATATAATATAATATAAATATTACCATACTCATGTTACTCTTCTCCAATCACTAGAAGTTAATATATTACCGTTTAACACCACACATCCACCAGCCAAAAGCATTTTTGGGGTGAAACACCACAAATCCAGCTGGCCAAAAGCGTTTTTGGGGTGAAATCACCACAAATCCATCTGGCCAAAAGCGTTTTTGGGGTGAAATCACCACATTTGCCAAATTTTGGTCAAGCACCAAGGGCCCTACGAGCTCAGGCACGTCCCATCTGCAATATTGGAATTATTCCTGCAATACTGGAATTACTCCAATAGTGTGGGTGCTGTGGTGTTTCTGGAAGGTTCCCTGACCCCCTGGTGGCCCCCGGGGTCGCTCACCTGTCCCTCGAAGGCGGCCACGCTGGCCGTGTTGACCACGAGGCCGCGGTGGCCATCGGCATCCGGCTTGTTGTGGCTCATGAGCTGCGCGCTCAGGCGGATCACGTTGAAGGTGCCCACCAGGTTCACCTGCATTTGGGGAGGGGGCTTTGGGGAGGGGGGCTTGTGGGGGGCACCAAACCCTGGTGGTGACCCACACAGCTCCGGGTGTTGTGGTGGGAACGCCCCGAGGTCACACATCTACAGGTATGGCATTGATGAGGGCCAAGCCATTGATCAGGGCCAAGCCATTGATCATGCACGCCATTTATCAGGTCATCCACCTACAGATCATCTACACCATTGATGAGGTCATCCACACCATTGATCATCCACCCATGGATCATCTATGCCACTGATGAGGTCATCTACACATTGGTCATCCATGCCATTGACCAGGTCATCCACCCATTGACCATCCATGCCATTGACCATCCATGCCATTGACCAGGTCATCCACACCATTGATCATCCACCGCACTGACCAGGTCATCCATGCCATTGACCAGGTCATCCATGCCATTGATGAGGTCATTCACCCACTGACCATCCATGCCATTGAGCATCCATGCCATTGACCAGGTCATCCACTCATTGACCAGATCATCCACACCATTGACCAGAGACCTCCCTCACTGACCAGGTCATCCATCTATTGACCAGGTCATCCACCCACTGACCAGGTCATCCATTGGAGCAGGTCATCCACCCCACTGACCAGAGACCTCCCTCATTGACCAGGTCGTCCACCCCACTGACCAGAGACCCCCCCTCATCCACCCCATTGACCAGAGACCCCCCCTCACTGACCAGGTCAGTCACCCATTGACCAGATCTTCCACACCATTGACCAGATCATCCACACCATTGACCAGAGACCTCCCTCACTGACCAGGTCATGCATGCCACTGACCAGGTCATCCACCCATTGATCATCCATCCATTGATGAGGTCATCCACCATTGATCATCCACACATTGACCAGGTCATCCACCCCATTGACCAGGTCATCCCCTCACTGACCAGGTCATCTGTGCCATTGATCAAGTCATCTACACATTGTCCAGGTCATCCCCTCACTGACCAGGTCACCCACCCATTGACCAGGTCATCCACACCATTGACCAGGTCATACTTGCCATTGATCATCCAACCATTGACTAGGTCATCCACACCACTGACCAGAGACCCTCCTCACTGACCAGGTCACCCACCCCGCTGACCCCGGACCCCAGACCCCCCTCACCCACCCCACTGACCCCAGACCCCCCATCCCACCCCGAGCTCCCCACTGACGTTGATGACCCTCTGGAAGTCCTCCAGGTCGTGCACTTTGTCCTTCTTGCTGTTGTATGTCTTGACGGCGATGCCGATGCCGGCGCAGTTCACGGCCAGGTCCAGGCGGCCAAATTTCTTCTGGACCACGCCCAGCGCTGCGCTCACCTGCTCAGGTGAGGTCACCTGGGGGTGTCACCAGTGTGGGGTCACCATTGGGGTCACCTTGGGAAGTGTCACCACATGGGTCACCACTGGGGTCACGACAGGACATGGCTGGAGGGGTCAAGGTGGTCTCAAATTGAGGAGGTGGCCAAGGTGGCCTCCATCTCCTCAGGTGAGGTCACCTGGGGGTGTCACCACTGGTGTCACCACCAGGGTCACCATGGGATGTGGATGGAAGGGTCAAGGTGGTCCCAAATCGAGGGGTGTCCCGCTCAGGTGAGGTCACCTGGAGAGACAATGGGGCTGTGTTGGGGTTTGATGTCACCAGAGGGGACAAGGACAAGGTGAGATGTCACCAGCAAGGTCAAGGTGACCTTGACTCCTCGGTCAAGGTCATGATGGCCCCGGTTTGAGGAGGGGGAGGAGCAAAGTTATCCCCGCCCCCTTGGCCAAGGCCACCTGTGGTGTCAAGGTTGTCCCCACCCCTTTGGCCAAGGTCACCCGAGGGGTCAAGGTTGTCCCCGCCCCCTTGGCCAAGGTCACCTGAGATGTCAGGCCCCATCAAGGTGGGATGTCACCTGAGGGGTCCCAGGTCACCAGACGGGGGATCAAGGTGGTGCCACACTCAGGGCTGATGTCAGCACGGGGGGGGGGGGGGTCACGGTGGCCACGTGTGGATGTCACCAACAGGGTGGGGGGTGGTGATGGTGGCCACGTGTCTGGAAGGGTGTCACCGACAGTGGGGGGGGTCCTGGTGGCCACGTGTGGATGCCACCAACAGGGGGGTCATGGTGGCCACGTCTTGTGGGGAATGTCACCAACAGGGGTGGCCCCATGTCGGGGGGGATGTCACCAATGGGGGGGGTCACGGTGACCATGTGTGGATGTCACCAACCGAGGGGTCACGGTGGCCACGTGTCAGGGACAGTGTCACCAACGGGGGTGTCCCCATGTCCGGGGGTGTCCCCGCCATGCCCGGTGCCCCCGGTGCTCCCAACGTCCCCATGTCCGGGGCTGTCCCCGCCATTCCCGGTGTCCCGCAGCCCCCCCGGTGCTCACATCGGCGGGGGTGTCCCCATGTCCGGGGCTGTCCCCGCCATTCCCGGTGTCCCGCACCCCCCCCGGTGCTCACATCGGCGGCGGCGAACGCGCAGCTCTCCCCGAGCTCCCGGGCCAGCTCGGCGCCCCCGGACGAGGGCAGGTCCAGCAGCAGCACCCGCGCCCCCCGCTCCAGCAGCCGCTCCGCCGTGGCCCGGCCCAGCCCGGAGCCGCCGCCGGTCACCAGCGCCACCGAGCCCTGCGGGGGGACACGGGGACACCGAGGGCTCGGTGAGGATGGGGGGAGACCCCTCCTCAAATATCCCCTGAGCGGGGACAGCGGAGGGGTCCCGGTACCTGCACGGTGCGGATCGCCGCCATGGCCGCCAATGGGAGCGGGGGGCGGAACCGGGGGAGGAACCGGGGAGGAACCGGGGGGAGGGAAAGGGAGGAAGAGGGGCGGGGAGGAAGAGGAGGGGAGAGGGAGGGATGGAGGAGGAAGGGGAGGGAGAGGGAGGAACCAGGAGGGAGAGGGAGGGACAAAGGAGGGAGAGGGGCGGGGAGGAAGAGGAGGGGAGAGGGAAGGGCGGGGAGGGAGAGGGAGGGACTGGAGGAAGACCCGGGAGGAACCGGGGGGAGAAGGAGAGGGGAGGGACCGGAGAGGGAGCGGGAGGAGCGAGGAGGGAGAGGGTGGGACCGAGGAAAGACCCGGGAGGGACCGGGGAAAGATCTGGGGGACACCGGGGAAAGACCTGGGGGACACCGGGAGGAGGGATCAGGGGTTGGGCCAAAGGAGGGACCGGGAGAGAACCCGGGGGGGACACCGGGGGGACACCGGGGAGGGACCGGGGAGGGACCGGGGAAGGACCGAGGGGACACCGAGGAGAAGGGACCGGGGGTTGGGCCAAAGGAGGGACCGGGGGGACACCGGGGAGGGACCGGGGAACGACCTGGGAGACACCGGGGGTGGCACCGAGGGGACACCGGGGAGGGACCGAGGGGAGGGACCGGAGGGAGGAACCGGAGAAAGACCCAGGGGGAACCGGGGAAAGACCTGGGGACACCAGGGAGGGACCGGGAGGATACCGAGGGGACACCGGGGAGGGACCGGGGGTGGGACCGAGGGGACACCGAGGGGAGGGACCGGGGGACACCGGGGAGGGACCAGAGGAGAACCCGGGGGGACACCAGGGACACACCGGGGGTGGGACCGGGAGACACGAGCGGGGAATCCCGGGGGGACCGGAGCAGGACAAGGGGGTTCCCCCAGCTCGAGGGGGGGTCCCAAAGCATCGAGGGTCCCCCAGGGGTGTCCGAAGGGTCCCATGATTTGGGGAGGGGTCCCCATCCCCTTTTCCTCCTCATCCTCAGGACTGCGGACCCCAAAATTGGGGACCCCCTCCAAAGTGACAACATTGAGATATTTACGGGAGGGGGACCCCAAAAAAGGGGATGGGGACCCTGAGGGGACACAAGGCGGTCCCCAAGGGGGTGGGATTTGGGGGATAATCCCCCCCATCCCAAATTGCGACCCCCCCAGAAGACAAAATAGGAAAGAGGGGAGGGTTTAAAATGGGGGTTTGAAAAGGGGGGGGGTGTCCTGAAAATGAGGGGGGGCTTCCTAAAAAAGGGGGGGTCCTAAAAAAGAGGGGGTCCTAAAAATAGGGGGGGTCCTAAAAATAGGGGTCCCAAAAAAGGGGGGCATACCTCTGAAAAAAGGGGGGGGGTCCCAAAAAGAACGGGGGGGGTCTCACTCCCCATTCCGGGCCCCCCCCCCAAAGGGGTGACAGGGTCCGGTCCCCACGGGGGGGCCCCGCTGTCCCTGCCCCCCCCCCTTGTCCCCAGTGTCCCCTCCCATTGGTGTAAAATTACCCGCGACCTTCTCGGGGGGCACCGAAACCCCAAAATGGAGGAGAAATCCCCCAAAATCCCAGGTAGGAGGGACAAGGAATAAAAAGAAAATTTAAAAAATTATTTTATTTTATTTTTTTTGGGGGGGTACAGCGATGGGGACAGCGGGGACATTGAAGGGGGGGGGGGCAGAGGGAGGGACATGGCGGCGACATCGGAGCGGCTCAAAGGGACCCCCCCACCCCGGGAATAAAAATAAAATTAAATTAAAATAAAAAATAAATTTGGGGGTTTTTTTTTTTTGGACCCCAGGAGTGAAATTTGGGGGGTGGGATTTGAGGGGGGGGCACAGATTTGAGATAAGGGGAAAATCCTCCCCCCCCCCCCAAAAAAAAAAAAATCCTTAGGGGGGATTTCACTTCTGAGGGCAGCAATTAAATCGCTTTAAAAGCAAAATTTTCACCCAAAATTGGGGTGCAGGAGGGATTTGGGGGTGCAAAAACCAATTTGGGATTTCTGAGGGAGTTAAAATTTGAGGGGGGGGGCACAGATTTGAGATAAAGGGGAAAATCCCCCCCCCCCAAAAGACCCTTAGGGGCAAATTTTCCCATTCAGGGCAAATTTTTCACCCCAAAATTGGCATTTTTGGGGTTCAGGATGAATTTAGGGGTACAAAACCCCATTTAGGATTTCTCAGGGGGGTTTAAAATTTAAATTTTTCTTTTTCCCCCTCCCCAAAACACCTTTAGGGGTATTCAAAGCAGGGATTTCCCTTTTCAGAACAGATTTTTCACCCCCAAAATCGGGATTTTTGGGGTTCAGAGGGAATTTAGGGGTACAAAACCCCATTTAGGATTTATGGGGGGGGTCTCAATTTGAGGGGGGGACCCAAATTTGAGATAAGGGGGAAAAATCTCACCCCCAGAAAACACCTCTGGGGACGGAATTTCCCTTTCCAAGACAAAGTTTTCACCCCAAAATTGGGATTTTTGGGGTTCAGGATGAATTTAGGGTTACAAAAACCCATTTAGGATTTATAGGGGGTGGTTTTAAAAATTTAAATTTTTTGTTTGCCCCCTCCCCAAAATACCTTTAGGGGTGTTCAAAGCAGGAATTTCCATTTCCAGATCAACTTTTTCACCCCAAAATTGGAATTTTATGGGGTGCAGGATGAATTTAGGGTTACAAAAACCCATTTAGAATTTATGGGGGGGGTTAAGATTTAAATTTCTTTTTCCCCCCTCCCCAAAACACCTTTAGGGGTGTTCAAAGCAGGAATTTCCCTTTTCAGGGCAAATTTTTCACCCCAAAATTGGGATTTTTTGGGTGCAGGATGAATTTAGAGTTACAAAAACCCATTTAGAATTTATGAGGAAGGTTTAAAAATTGAAATTTTTTGTTTGCCCCCTCCCCAAAACACCTTTAGGGGTATTCAAAGCAGGGATTTCCCTTTTCAGGACAAATTTTTCACCCCCAAATTGGAATTTTTGGGGTTCAGGATGAATTTAGAGTTACAAAAACCCATTTAGGATTTATGGGGGGGGTCTGAATTTGTTGAGGGGGAGAAAATCCTCCCGCCAAAACATTCTAAGGGAGGAATTTCCATTTCCAGAACAAATTTTTCACCCCAAAATTGGAATTTTACGGGGTGCAGGATGAATTTAGGGTTACAAAAACCCATTTAGGATTTATAGGTGGGGGTTTTAAAAATTTAAATTTTTTGTTTGCCCCCTCCCCAAAACACCTTTAGGGGTATTCAAAGCAGGGATTTCCCTTTTCAGGGCAAATCTTTCACCCGCAAAATCGGAATTTTTGGGGTTCAGGATGAATTTAGAGTTACAAAAACCCATTTAGGATTTATGAGGAGGGTTTAAAAATTGATATTTTTTGTTTGCCCCCTCCCCAAAATACCTTTAGGGGTGTTCAAAGCAGGAATTTCCATTTCCAGATCAACTTTTTCACCCCAAAATTGGGATTTTTGGGGTTCAGGATGAATTTAGGGTTACAAAAACCCATTTAGGATTTATAGGGGGGGTTTTAAAAATTGAAATTTTTTGTTTGCCCTCTCGCAGCCTGCGTGCCCCAGTTCACCAACGTGCCCACCATGGTGATCCTGGTGGGGCTGCCCGCCCGAGGTAAAACCTACATCTCCCGCAAACTCACCCGCTACCTCAACTGGATCGGCACCCCCACACGAGGTCAGCC
This sequence comes from Ammospiza maritima maritima, assembly GCA_036010785.1. NCBI lineage: Eukaryota > Metazoa > Chordata > Aves > Passeriformes > Passerellidae > Ammospiza > Ammospiza maritima. The sequence continues at coordinate 839,675 of CM069700.1, read as the reverse complement.
ATTTTTGGGGTGCTCAGGGGTCACCCCCAAAAATTTGGGGGGGTCCCGAAGCCTTTGAAACCCGTCCCGGGTCTTTCTGCAGTGTTCAACGTGGGCGAGTACCGCAGGGAAGCCGTGCCCAACTATAAAAATTACGAATTTTTCCGGCATGATAACCCCGAAGGAGTGGAAATTCGAAGGTTAGAAGGGGAAATTTTGGGGGGTTTTGGGGTTTTGGGGGTTTTTGGGGGTTTTTGGGGTTCTGGCAGGGAAATTTTGGGGTTGTTTTGGGGGGATTGGGGGTTTTTGGGGAAAATTTGGGGTTTTAGGGGGGAATTTGGGGGGGTTTTTTGGGGTTTTTTGAGGGAAATTTTGGGGTTTTTTGGGGAAGATTTTGGGATTTGGGGGTTTTTGGGGGGGAAATTAGGGGTTTTGGGGGGAATTTTTGGAGGGATTTTTTTGGGATTTGCGGTTTTTTGGGGAAATTTTGGGGGTTTTGGGGAAAACTTTGGGGTTTTTTGGGGGAATTTTGGGATTTTCGGGGAAAATTTGGGATTTTAGACGGGATTTTGGGGGGGTTTTTTGAGGGAAATTTTGGGGGTTTTTGGGAAGATTTTGGGATTTGGGGGTTTTTGGGGGGGAAATTAGGGGTTTTGTGGGGAATTTTGGGGGTTTTTGGGGGAAATTTTGGAGGGATTTTTTTTGGGATTTGCGGTTTTTTGGGGAAATTTTGGGGGTTTTGGGGAAGACTTTGGGGTTTTTTGGGGAAATTTTGGGGGGTTTTAGGGGAATTTTTGAGGTTTTTTGAGGGAAATTTTGGGGGTTTTTTGGGAAAATTTTGGGATTTGGGGGTTTTGGGGGGAGATTTTGGGGGTTTTGGGGTAATTTTTGGGTTTTGGCGGGAAAATGAGGGGTTTTTGGGGAAAATTTTTGGGTTTTTTGGGTGGAATTTTGGGGTTTGGGGGGGAAATTTTGGAGGTTTTTTTGGGAAAATCTTGGGATTTTGGGGGGAATTTTTGGGGTTTGGGGGGAAATTTTGGAGGGATTTTTTTGGGATTTGCGGTTTTTTGGGGAAATTTTGGGGGTTTTTGGGGAATTTTTGGGATTTTGGGGTTTTTTTGGGGGGGATTTTTAGAGGGAATTTTGGGGGGGAAAATTTGGGGGTTTTTGGGGAATTTTTGGGGTTTTGGGTTTTTGGGGGGAAATTGTGGGGGGTTTTGGGGGAAATTTTGGGATTTTGGGGGGGAAATTTTAGGGTTTGGCGGGGAAATTTTTGGGATTTTGGGGGGAAATTTTGGTGGTTTTTGGGGAAATTTGGGGGATTTTGGGGGGAATTTTGGGGGTTTTGGGGGAAAATTTTTGGATTTTGGGGGGATTTGGGGGGAATTTTTGGGGTTTTGGGTTTTTGGGGAAATTTTGGGGGGTTTCGGGGGAAATTTTGGGATTTGGGGACAATTTTTGGTGTTTTTGAGGGAAATTTTGGGGTTTTTTTGGGAAAATTTTGGGATTTGGGGGTTTTGGGGGAGATTTTGGGGGTTTTGGGGGGAATTTTTGGGGTTTTGGGGGGGAAATTTGGGGGAAATTTTGGGGTTTTGGGGAAAAATTTGGGGATTTTGGGGGGAATTTTTGGGTTTTTTGGGGAAATTTTGGGGTTTTGGGGGCATTTTTTTGGGATTTGGGGTTTTTTGGGGAAATTTTGGGGTTTTTGGGGAAATTTTGGGGTCTTTGTGGGAATTTGTGGGGTTTTGGGGGAAATTTTGGGATTTGGGGGTTTTGGGGGGGAAATTTTGGGGTTTTGGGGGAATTTTCGGGCTTTTGGGGGGAATTTTGGGGTTTTTTTGGGAAAATCTTGTGATTTTGGGGTTTTTGGGGGAAATTTTGGGGTCTTAGAGGGAATTTGTGGGGTTTTGGGGGGGAATTTTGGGACTTGGGGGTTTTTGGGGGGGAAATTTTGGGGTTTTTGGTGGGGAAATTTTGGGGGGAATTTTTGGGGTTTTGGGGGGAAATTTGAGGGAAATTTTGGGGTTTTGGGGGACGTTTTTTGGAGCTGAACCCCCAAATTTTTCAGGCACTGCGCTCTGGCTGCGCTGAAGGACGTGCGAACCTACCTGAGCTCCGAGGAGGGGCAGGTGGCGGTGAGAGACCCCTCCCCCAAATTAAAAAAAAAAAAATTAAAAATAAAATTAATTAATCTCTTTAATGGACGAATTTCACCCCAAAAAATTGGGGGGGTGTTCAAATTTGGCCCCCGATTTTTGCCAAAAAAAAAAAAGGTTTTTGATGCCACCAACACCACGCGGGAGCGGCGGGAGGTGATCCTGGAGTTCGCCAGGGAAAACGGGTACAAGGTGGGAATTGGGGGGTCCTGGGGGTTTTGGGGGGTCCTGGGGGTTTTGGGGGGGGGGGTCCTGGGGGAATTTTGATGAATTTTGGGGGGGTCTTCAGGGATTTTTGGGGGGGTCCTGGAGGATTTTAGGGGGGGTTGTGAGGAATTTGTGGGGGAATTTGGGGGGTCCTGGGGGTTTTGGGGGGTCCTGGGGGTTTTGGGGGGGGGTCCTGGGGGGGTCCTGGGGGAATTTTGATGAATTTTGGGGGGGTCTTCAGGGATTTTTGGGGGGGTCCTGGAGGATTTTAGGGGGGTTGTGAGGAATTTGTGGGGGAATTTGGGGGGTCCTGAGGGGTTTTTGGGGGGTCCTGAGGGATTCTGGGGAAATCTTGGGGGGGTTGTGAGGGAATTTGGGGGGATCATGAGGAATTTGGGGAGAATTTTGGGGGCTAAAAAGGAATTTTGGGGGGGGTCTTCAGGGATTTTGGGGGTGTCTTGGTGAATTTTGGGGGGGTCCTGAGGAATTTTGGTGGCACCATTTTGGGAGTGTCACAGCGTGAGGGGGTGGTGACACTGTGGCACTGTTTTGGAGGTGTCACAGCACAGGCAGGTGACAGTTTTGGGGTGTCACAGTACAGGTAGGTGACAGTTTTGGGGTGTCACAGCATGGGGGGTTGGTGACACGGTTTGGGGGTGTCACCTGTCCCCCCCAGGTCCTGTTTGTGGAGTCCATCTGTGACGACCCCACCATCATCGAGGAGAACATCAAGGTGAGACCTGGGGCGGTGACAGCTGGGACATGGAGGTGACAATGGGGGCACGGAGGTGACAATTGGGCCTGGAGGTGACAGTGGGGACCTAGAGGTGGCAGGTGAGACATGGAGGTGACAACGGGGGGCAGGAGGTGGCAATGGGGACCTGGAGGTGACAATGGGGACATGGAAGTGACAATGGGGACATGGAGGTGACAACAGGGGGCGAGAGGTGACAATGGGACATGAAGATGACAACGGGGACAAGGAGGTGACAATGGGGACCTGGAGGTGACAAAAAGGACCTGGAAGTGACAACGGGGACCTGAAGGTGGCAGCTGGGATCTGGAGGTGACAACTGGTGCCTGAGGGTGACAACAGGGACATGGAAATGACAGCTGGGGCTGGGAAATGACATTTGAGACCTGGAGGTGACAGCTGGGGCTGGGAGGTGACAATTGAGGCCTGAACGTGACAACTGGAGCCAGGAGGTGACAACTGGGACATGGAAGTGACAACTGAGGCTGGGAGGTGACAACAAGAACATGGAGGTGACAACTGGGGATCTGGAGGTGACATTTGAGGCCTGGAGGCTACAACAAGGACCTGGAAGTGACAGCTGGGGCCGGGAGGTGACAACAAGAACCTGGAGGTGACAATTGGGATCTGGAGATGACAACAGGGACCTGGAGGTGACAACTGAGGCCTGGGGGTGACAACAGGGATCTGGAGGTGACAGTTGGGACCCAGAGGTGACAATGGGGCCCTGGAGGTGACAGTTGGGACCCAGAGGTGACAACTGTGCCCCCCAAACCCCCCCGTTTCCCCCACCCCGCAGCAAGTGAAGCTGAGCAGCCCCGATTACCGGGGCCGCGGGCAGGACGAGGCCGTGGCCGATTTCCTGCAGCGCATCGAGTGCTACAAGGCCACCTACGAGCCCCTGGACGACGAGCTGGACAGGTGACAACCCCAAAACCACCCTCAAAACACCCCAAAAACATCCCAGAAACACCCCCAAAAACACCCCAAAACCACCCTCAAAACACCCCAAAATCACACCCAAAAACATCCCCAAAAACACCCCAAAACCACCCTCAAACCACCCCAAAAACATCCCAGAAACACCCCCAAAAACACCCCAAAACCACCCTCAAAACACCCCAAAATCACACCCAAAACACCCCAAAAACACCCCCAAAACACCACCAAAAACACACAAAAACACCCCCAAACACTCCAAAAACATCCCAAACCCACCCCAAGAACACCCCCAAAACACCCCAAAACCACCCCCAAGAACACTCCAAAACATCCCAGAAACACCCCAAGAACACCCCAAAACATCCCAGAAGCACCCCAAAACAGCCCCAGAAAACACCCCAAAAATACCCCAAAAACTCCCCAAAACACCTCAAAAATACCCCCAAAACGACCCCAAAAACACCCCCAAAACACCCCAAAACGACCCCCAAAAATACACAAAAACACCCCAAAGCCGCCCCAAAATCACTCTGGGGTCTGTGAGAAAATAAAAAACAAGATGGGATTGATTTTCTGAATTTTCACATCCCCAAACCCCCTCACTGGGCTGTGCTACATGAAGATTTTCAGTGTGGGGCTGCGGAACCTGGCGGTCTCTTGATTTTATTTTTAAATTTTTTTTATTTTATTATATGTTTATTTATTTTTAATTGTAATTTTGTTGATTTTATTTTTATTTATTTTTTGATCTTATTTATTTTTGATTTTTTGTAATTTTATTTTACTTTTATTTTATTTTATTTATTTTTATTTTATTTTATTTATCTTTATTTTATTTTTTAATTTTTTAAATATCTTATTTTAATTTTTATTTTATTTTATTATTCATTTATTTATTTTTATTATTTCATTTTTCTTATTTATTTAATTTTTTATTTTTATTTTAAATGTATTTTTATTTTTATTTTAGTTTTTATTTTTATTTTTATTTATTAATTTTTATTTTTTGATTTTTAGTGATTTTTACATTTTTAAAATAATTCCCTGAATTTACAAATTCCCCCTCACTAATTTCACAAATTCCCCCTCACTGATTTTATGAATTCTCCCTCACTGAATGTATGAATTCCCCCTCACTGAATTTATGAATTCTCCCTCACTGATTTTACAAATTCCCCCTCACTGATTTTATGAATTCCCTTTCACTGATTTTATAAATTCTCCCTCACTGAATTTATGAATTCCCCCTGATTTTATAAATTTCCCCTCACTGAATTTATGAATTCCCCCTCACTGATGATTTTATGAATTCTCCCTCACTGATTTTATGATGATTTTATGATGATTTTATGAACCCCTCGCTGATTTTATAAATTTCCCCTTCACTGATTTTATGAATTCTCCCTCACTGATTTTATGATGATTTTATGAACTCCTCACTGATTTTATAAATTTCCCCTTCACTGATTTTATGAATTCTCCCTCACGGATTTTATCAATTCTCCCTCACTGAATTTATGAAATCCCCCTGAATTTATGAATTCTCCCTCACTGATTTTATGAATTATATTTTTTTATAATTCCCAGTTTTTATAAATTCCCCCTCCCTGATTATTTTACGAATTCCCCCAGCGCCCTGTCCTACATCAAGATCTTCGACGTGGGGCTGCGCTACCTGGCCAACCGCGTGCAGGGCCACGTGCAGAGCCGCACCGTGTACTACCTGATGAACATCCACGTCACGCCCCGCACCATCTACCTGAGCCGGCACGGCGAGAGCCAGCTCAACCTGCGCGGCCGCATCGGGGGGGACTCGGCGCTGTCACCCCGGGGGGAACAGGTGGGGACACACCTGGGGATGTCACCTTGTGGGGACACACCTGGGGATGTCACACACCTGGGGATGTCACCTTGTGGGGACACACCTGGGCTCAGAGCCAGCTCAACCTGCGCGGCCGCATCGGGGGGGACTCGGCGCTGTCACCCCGGGGGGAACAGGTGGGGACACACCTGGGGATGTCACACACCTGGGGATGTCACCTTATACACCTGGGCTCAGAGCCAGCTCAACCTGCGCGGCCGCATCGGGGGGGACTCAGCGCTGTCACCTCGTGGGGAACAGGTGGGGACACACCTGGGGATGTCACACACCTGGGGATGTCACCTTGTGGGGACACACCTGGGGTCAGAGCCACCTCAACCTGCGTGGCCGCATCAGAGGGGACTCGGCGCTGTCACCTCGTGGGGAACAGGTGGGGTGGGGACACACCTGGGGATGTCACACACCTGGGGATGTCACCTTGTGGGGACACACCTGGGCTCAGAGCCAGCTCAACCTGCGCGGCCGCATCGGGGCGGACTCGGCGCTGTCACCTCGTGGGGAACAGGTGGGGTGGGGACACACCTGGGGACACAGGGACACACCTTGTGGGGACACACCTGGGGTCAGAGCCAGCTCAACCTGCGCGGCCTCATCGGCGGCAACTCGGCGCTGTCACCCCGTGGGGAACAGGTGGGGACACACCTGGGGATGTCACCTTGTGGGGACACACCTGGGGGACATGGGGACATCCCATCACAGTCACCAGGTGGGGTTGGGAGGGGTCAGAACCAGTCAGGTGTGCAGGGACACACCTGGGGGATGTCCCCTCCTGCAGAACAGGTGAGGTCACAGCTGGGTCACCCTGTGGGGACACACCTGGGGGACACACGAACATCCCATCACAGCCAACCAGGTGGGACAGGTGACCTGAGGGGCGGTGCTACACAAGGCCACACCCACCAGCATAATGGGGCAGAGCCAACCAAACCACGCCCACAAAGGGGCGGGGCTTAGCCCACACTCCAAGCTACAGGGTGCGGGCTGGACAGACACACCTGGGGTCGGGGGGCGGAGCTACATGAGGCCACACCTACCAGCGTCACAGGGCAGAACTAAACAACCAAACCACACCCACAAAGGGGCGGGGCTTAGTGCACACTCCCTGCTATGGGGTGCCAGCAGGACAGAGGGACAGGAAAAGCCACACCTGGTGGCCACGCCCACCAGCATCACAGGGCAGAGCCAACCAACCAAACCACACCCACAGAGGGGCGGGGCTTAGACCACACTCCCTGCTAAGAGGCCATCAGGACAGAGGGACAGACAAACCCACACCTGGTGGCCAGGGGGCGGTGCTACATGAGGCCACACCCACCATCACCACAGGGCGGAGCCAACCAAACCACACCCACAAAGGGGCGGGGCTTGGCCCACACACTCTGCTATGGGTTGCCAGCAGGACAGACAGACAGAGGGACAAAGCCACACCTGTTGACCAGGGTGGGCGGTGCTACACGAGGCCACACCCACCACCGTCATGGGGCAGAGCCAACCAATTAAACCACACCCACAAAGGGGCGGGGCTTAGTGCACACTCCCTGCTCTGGTGTGGGACAGAGGGACAGACAAAGCCACACCTGTTGACCAGGGGGGTGGTGCTACGTGAGGCCACACCCACCAGCATCATGGGGCGGCGCCAACAAACCACACCCACAAAGGGGCGGGGCTTAGCCATCACTCCACGCTACGGGCTGTTCCCAGCGGGACGGACGGACAGACAGACGGACAAAGCCCCGCCCCCTCAGTACGCGCAGGCGCTGTCGCGGTTCATCCGCAGCCAGGAGATCCCCGAGCTGAAGGTGTGGACGAGCCACATGAGGAGAACCATCCAGACGGCCGAGGCGCTGGGCGTGCCCTACGAGCAGTGGAAGGCGCTCAACGAGATCGACGCCGTGAGCCGCAATCGCGGGGTTTGGGGGACGCTGGGATCGATTTGGGGCCATTTTGGGGTCACTGAAGTTCATTTGGGGTCACCGAAATTCGTTTGGGGTCACTGGAATTCATTTTGGGCCATTTGCGGTCACTGGAATCCCTTTGGGGTTATTGAAATTCATTTGGGGTCACTGGAATCCATTTGGGGTCATTTAGGGTCCTTTTGGTGCCGTCTGGGGTAATTTTGGTGCCATTTGGAGTAATTTTGGGACATCTGGGTCTGTTTGGGGTAGTTTTGGTGCCATTTTATGGCAATTTTGGGTCCATTTGTGGTCGCCCAGGGCGTGTGTGAGGAGATGACCTACGAGGAGATCCAGGAGCGTTACCCCAAGGAGCTGGCGCTGCGCGACCAGGACAAATACCGCTACCGCTACCCCAGAGGCGAGGTAACCCCCCAAAAAAACCCCAAAAAACCCCAAAAAAAGGGTTTGGGAGCCCTCCTGAACCCCCTCCCCAGTCCTACGAGGACCTGGTGCAGCGTTTGGAGCCGGTGATCATGGAGCTGGAGCGGCAGGAGAACGTGCTGGTGGTGTGCCACCAGGCTGTCATGCGCTGCCTGCTGGCTTATTTCCTGGACAAGAGCGCAGGTGAGGCCTTGGGGACACCTTGGGGACAGTTTGGGGACAGCCCAGAGCTGCTGTGCCCACCTGGGTTTGGTTAAATCTCTCACCCAGATGAGCTGCCCTACCTCAAGTGTCCCCTGCACACGGTGCTGAAGCTGACGCCGGTGGCTTATGGTGAGTGGGGGGGTGTCACCCCAAAATGGGGACAATTTGGGGACAATTCGTCACAAAATGGGGGTTTGGGTTCCTTTCAGAATTGGGGACAATTCCTCCCAAAAAGGTGATTTGTGTTCGTTTCAGAATTAGGGACAATTCCTCCCTAAAAGGGGATTTGGGTTCCTCACAGAAAATGGGGACAATTCCCCCAAAAAAGGGGTTTGGGTTCTTTTCAGAATTGGGGACAATTCCTCACAAAAAAGGGATTTGGGTTCCTCTCAGAATTGGGGACAATTCTCCCCAAAAAGGGGGTTTGTGTCCCTCCCAGAAATGGGGACAAAGTCCCCCCAAAATGGGGACTGTTCAATCTTGTGTCCTTCCCAGAAAATGAGGACAAAGCCCCCCAAAAAGGGGATTTGTGTCCCACCCCAAAATGGGGACAATTCCCCCAAAAAGGGGATTTGGGTTCCTCCCCAAAATGGGGACAGGGGACTGTTCCCCATGTCCCACCCCAAAATGGGGAACAGTCCCCCCAAAATGGGGACAACCCCCCCAGATTTGGGACAATCCCCCCAAACCCTCCCTCCCTGCCCAGGCTGTGAGGTCGAGTCCATCTTCCTCAACATCGAGGCCGTGAACACCCACCGGGCCCGACCCCAGGTGAGAGCCCCCTCCCCAAATCCACCCCAAAAACAGCATGCAGACCCCAATAACTCCCCCTAAATAACTTTGGGGGGTGTTAAATTTGGGTAAAATCCCCCAAAACCCCAAATTTTCACCCCACAGAACGTCGACATCAACCGCACCGCGGCCGACGCCCTCAACACCGTCCCCGAGCATTTCTGAGGGGAAAAAAAAGGGGAGCCCCCATCCCAAAATTAAAAACTAAACCTTGCACAACCCAGCTTGGACATTTTGGGGTGCTGATTTTATTTTTTGGGGGGCTGATTTTATTTTTTAGGGGGGGTCAGGTGTTGGCTTGGCTGGCCTCAGCCTCGCTGAACTGGCTCGCCCAAAATGCAGGGTCCTTGCCTTGCATCTAAATGGAGGAAAAATAAGGGGAGGGGGCATCAAATTGAGCCCCCCAAAATTTAGAGATGCCCCCCAAAACAACATGGACTCACCTTGGCCACAAAGTTCAGCACATCCTTCTTGGAGGTTTCCTTTTCTGCCCGTGGTCCCCACTGGAATTTGAATTCTGGGGGGTCCGTCAGGGGGATGGGGGTGGTCTCCAGGTACCTGCAAAAGGTTAGGTTGGGTTGGGTGAGGACCCCTCCCCAGCAGGTTTTGGGGTGCACAAAGGGGGTGTCCAGCTCTCCCCTGACCCCATGGGTGACCCTTTGAGGCACGGGGTGTGGGGGATTTGCAGGTTTTGCTCTGCGGTGTGGTATAAACAGCCCGGCCAAGCTGGAGCCGAGGCTGCTCTGGGCACACCGGGATGGATGGAACCCCTAAAATCCCCCCAAAATCCTCCCTTTCCCCTCCCCAACTCACTTCTGCCTCACAAACTCCTCTGTCACCAGCTTCCTGACGTCCCCAAAGATGCTGTGCTGCTTCCTGAGGATGGGGGATAGTGAGGGGTGGCATTGTCCCCCACACCCCGTCCCTGTGTGTCCCCAAATCCTACCCTGGGTACACACGGAGCAAATGCAGGAATTCCCACAAAGCACCTGGAAAAAATAGGGGTATCAGTCAGCAAGATGCAAAGAAAAAGTGGGGTAAAATGAGGAGGATTTGGGGTAAAACTCACTGTCTTTGACTGAGTTGCCCTTCATGAAGATGAAGCTGAGGATGACCAAGAGGAGCCCCATCTTCTCCTTCTCCTTGCCCCTGTGGGTGACATTGGGGTGTCACCCGTGTTGGGGGGGCACCCTGAGGGGGTTCAAGTCACCCAGGTCCCCCTCTCACCTGCACAGGTGCTGTCCCTCAGCACGAGGCAAATTATTAATAAGAATATAAATGTGACGTTTGGTGTCGATCTCCACCAGCTGCAGCCCGAATACCTGAGGGAGACAAAGAGTTAATTAATTAATTAACTAATTAATCCACAAAGTGTTTTCCCTCAAAAACTGTGCTTTCCCCACCTCCTGCAGGGTCCTGTCAGCCCTTTTGACAATTTCTGAGTAGGCATTTCTGTATTCTCGGATTATATTCTTCAGCATGTCTGCAAAAAACAGGCAGGGAACACTGAGGGAGCCTGGAACATCCAAAAAAGCTTTAAACACCGAGAAAAGGCATTCCCCTTAGCGTACCTGCCCTTTTGATAGGAATTTTTTTCTGGTCTTTCACAAGTAGGAATTGCACCAGCTCGCTCACCTGTGGGGGAATGAGCAGGGCTGATATGAAAAAAATGCAGATACAGAAATCTGGGAGTGGGTACAGAGAGAATCACCTCAATCCACCTTTTGGTTCACCTGGTCCTGAGATTGCCGCTGCACCTGGGTGGGGATGGAATCGTCCTCCCCATCGGTCATCTGAGTGGAAAACTAGGAGAAACGAGGCAATTTCAAGGGACCAAAACCGAGAAGGGAGAGTAAATGAAGGGAGAATGGGTGTGAGGGAAGCAGCCACTCACCTGAGAGCCGCCGAGCCCTTTGCTGCGCTTCCGCTGCGACATTTCTCACAGCAGTTCTGAGAGGAAAACAAGCACTGGGAGGGCTAAAACCGCGATGGGAGCGCCTCTAAGGCCTCTCCCCGCGTCCAACCCTCAGCAAGGCCGCAGAAATTCCTTCAAGGCCCGGCCAACGACCCGGCCCGGCCGCGAACCGTCCCCGACCGCGCTCCGACCGCGACTGCGCTAGCCCCGCCCAAACCCGCCGACCCCATCAGGGCAACCGGCTTCCCATTGGTCCACCCCCCTCTCGCCCCGCCCATCATCTCATCGCAGCGTCGCGATTGGTCGCGAGGCGGAGGTCGCCCCGCCCCCTTGCGTCCGCCAGGCGAGTCTCGCGCTCCACCTCCCCCCTCCCCTCAGGTGGCGAAAAAGGCGGGAAAAGTCTCGCGGCCACCCACTCCCCTCACGGCGGGGAAATGGCAGCAAAGCGGGGGAAAAAACGCAGAACACGCAAAAATGACTCGCAGTGGTGCATTTGTACCCTCCCTTGGCCTTAACAGCCGTTATTGGAAGCACCTGTGCTGCCGCCACCACCTGTAACGCGCTGCCAGGTGGAGGAAGACGTGGCAAAATGGCGGTGGGGGCTGAGGGGAGCTTGGTGCCTGTGTTCACCCCCAGCCCAGTAATGGGATATTGGGGGCACCCCAAAATCCCAGAGAAACCTTTATGTGAGGTGCTCAAACTCACCTGTACAGCTGAGAGTGCTGTGAAGGGTAAGGCTTATGGCTTGGGGAGCCACCCTCTGTCTTTTGGGGGTGAACAAGGGGGTTTTGGGGAGGTGTGGGACCTCAGGAATTGTTTGGGGTGTCCAAAGTGGTTTTTGGGGTGCTCTGGAGGGTTGGGGGGGCTCATATAGTGTCAGTACCCAATGGGGCATTGGGTACTATAGGGATTAGAGAGGCTCTCAATAATGGGATGCAGCCCTAATGCTGAGCACTCCCCTTGACCCCAATTTTGAGGTTCATTAAGTGGCTGAGCATTAAATCTGCTGAGTCAGCTGTAAAAACAGGGTACCCTCTATCACAGGGGGGCTCTACAACCCCACTCACCCCACAAAACTCCCACAGGGACATGGGGGAACACCAAAAGCCTCCACATTTCAACCTCCTACTTGAGAGACCCCTCAAAGCACACCTACAGCACCCCTGTTCCCCCAGATCTTCTCTTTCTAAAATAGAGCTTTTTTAACCACTTCTCCATTAAATATAATATTTTTATTTAATTTGTAGATGCCTCAAAACTGCATGGCCGCCTCCAAGGTCTCCGACAGCTTCGTGGCGATTTTCTCTGTGGGATGGGGGTGATCAGGAAATTGAAGGGAGGTGGTCAGGGAGGTTTGCGGGGGGGTCAGGAAAATGGGGTGTCTTCACTTACGTGCTCTTTTTTGCAGTTTTTTCCTCCTTTTTCCAGCTGCCTGCAGCCCCTGCCCCTGGAATAGAGGGGGGAGCGCAGCCACCTCCTCCAGGCTGGGGGCTCGGGGCACCGGCTCCCCCCCAGAGCCCCCCGACTTCACCCGGGGCTTCAGCTCCACTGTCATCGTGCCAAGCTGTGGGGGGGACAAATATTAACCCCCAAAAAACCCCCCAAAAATCCCCCCAACCTCAGCAAATCCCTTCCCACCTCCAGGTCGCCGCTGTCGTCCTCCATGGCTTCTCCTTCCCCTTCCTCCTCCGGGGACAGCTCGAGCCCTGTCACCGTCACTGGGACAGCTGTGGGGGGGGTCCAGGTGAGTTTTAGGGGGATCCAGGTGAGTTTTGGGGGGTCCCCGAGGGGGATGGGAGAGGGGTTCAGGTGTTTCTCACCTGCCAGGGCCTCGGCATCACCCCGTTCCAGAGCTTCCAGGTCCAGTGCTGGCCCCAGTGCTGGCAGGATTTGGGCCTCGAGCTGCACCCCCTGAGATTTAGGGGGGTGGGTGTAGTAGGTGATCTTGCCACTGTGAAAAAAAGGGGGGTCAGGGTGTGGGGAGACCCCTCCTGTCCCCAAAAATAGAGCTCAGGGTATGGTGGGACCCTGCAGCCCCTCCCAAATGGGGTAACGGGGTTGAAAGATGCCTCCAGTCCCCAAAAAGGGAATCACAAGGTGTGAAAGAACAGCTCTGAAGCCTGAAAAAGGGGAGTCAAGATGTGTGGGAGACCCCACAGCCCCCCAGAAAGGGGTCCCAGGGTCTGAAAAAACCCCTTTGGTTCACAACAAAAGGCTCAGAAAGTGTGGCAAGACCCCTCGTGTCCCTAAAAATGGGGTCAGGGCATAGGGAGACCTTGTAGCCCCCCCATAAAATGGGGTTAGGCTGTGTGGAAAGACCTCTCCTGGGCCCAAAATGGGGTCAGGGTGTATGGGTACCCTCCTCAGCCCTCCAAAAAAGGGGTGAGGGTGTGGGAAGACCCTTCCACCCACCCAAAAAAAGGGATCAGGATGTGGAAAGCTCTCCCAAGCTCCTCCAAAATGGGGTGAGGGTGTGGGAAGACCCCTCCACCCACCCAAAAAAGGGGATCAGGGTGTGGAAACCCCTCCCAACTCCTCAGAAATGGGCTCAGGGTATGGAAACCCCTCCCAGTCCCCCCAAAAAGGGGCTCAGGGTGTGGGAAGACCCCTCCCAGCCCCCCAAAAAGGGGAGTCAAAGTGGGAAACCCACCCCCAACCCCTCCAAAATGGGGTGAGGGTGTGGGAAGACCCTTCCACCCACCCAAAAAAAGAGCTCAGGGTGTGGAAACCCCTCCCAGTCCCCCCAGAAAGGGGCTCAGGGTGTGGAAACCCCTCTTAACCCTCAGAAACAGGTTCAGGGTGTGGGAAGACCCCTCCAAGTCCCCCAGAAAAGAGAGTCAGAGTGAAGAAACCCTTCCCAACCCCCTAGAAAGGGGCTCAGGGTGTGGGAAGACCCCTCCAACTCCCCCAAAAAAGGGGGTTAGAGTGGGAAACCCACCCCCAACCCCTCCAAAAATGGGTGTGGGCATGAGAAGACCTTTCTACCCACCCAAAAAAGGGGGTCAGTGTGAAGAAACCCCTCCCAGTCCCCCGAAAAAAAGGGAGTCAGAGTGGGAAAACAACCCCCAGGTGCTCCAAAAAGGGGTGAGGGTGTCGGAAGACCCCTCCACCCACCCGAAAAAGGGGGTCAGGCTAAAGAAACCCCTCCCAACCCCTCAGAAACAGGTTCAGGGTGTGGGAAGACCCCTCCCAAGCCCCCGAAAAAAGGGAGTCAAGAGTGAAGAAACCCCTCCCAGCCCCCCAAAATGGGCTCAGCTTGTGGGGACCCCCCCCCCAGAAGTTCCCTGTCCCCCCCAGACCTGGTCCAGTCGCGCAGCAGGGCCGCGGCGGCCGCGTTGGCATCCGGGAGCCCCCCCGGGCGGAGCCGGCCCTGCCGCCGGGCCAGGTGTGCCAGGAACTGCAGGGGGTCAGGGCAGGGGGGCACCCCATAGAGCTGGCTCAGCTGGGGGGCAGGAAAAGAGGGGTTTGGGGGGTGGGCACAGCGGGGACTGGCACCCTGTGCCACCATCGGGGGCCGAAATGGAAATGGCCAAAGTGGGGTGGTGGGTCCCCCTGAAATAACCTCCCCTCCTCCCCAGTGTTGAGCCCCCCCTTAATCCAAATTTTGGGGGTCACTGAATCCCCTGAAGAGCTGAGATGGAAAGATGGGGTGCCCCGAAATTGGGAATGTTGCCTTGCTACCAGGTCAGGTGGGACAGAACCTGCAGGGGGGCACTGCAGCTGGGACAAAAACCCATGGAATTGGAGCTGGCTCAGCTAGGGGGGGACACAGAGGGGTTTGGGGGGTGGGCACAGCGGGGACTGGCACCCTGTGCCACCCTCGGGGGCCAAAATGGGCTGGAAATGACCAAAGTGGGGTGGGGGGGTCCCCCTGAAATAACCTCCTCTCCCCCTGGTTAGTGGGCAGCCCCAATATTGAACCCCCTCCCCCCTTAATCCCAATTTTGGGGGTCACTGAGTCCCCCAAAGAGCCGAGGGCTAAATCTGCTGAGTCAGCTGGAAAAACGGGGTCCCCCCAAATTCAGGGCACTGCCATGGGGATGGTGATCCCCCCCACATCCCCCAGCCCCCCTGGGGGTCTCCATTACCTGCTGGGGGGGGCAGCGCTGCAGGATGGCGCAGGCCGGGCTCAGGGGGTCCCGCAGGCGCTGGGGGGCCAGGGCCCCCCTCAGGGGGGCGGCGGCCGGGGGGTCCCCCGAGTCCAGCACCACCCCCGGGCAGTCCAGGAGCCGGATGTGCCCGTCCAGCTGCACGGCCTGCAGGCACCTGGGGGCGGGGCCGAGTGACACACCTGGGGGGGGGGCTGTGTGCCACACCCACACCTGGGCAGGGGCTGTGTGCCACACCCACCACACCTGGGCAGGGTCTGTGTGCCACACCCACCGCACCTGGGCAGTCTGTGCCACACCCATCCGTACTTGGGCAGGGTCTGAGTACCACACCCACACCTGGGTGGGGGCTGTGCCACACCCACACCTGGGCAGGCTCTCCATGCCACACCCACACACACCTCGGCAGGGTCTGTGCCACACCCCCACCTGGGCAGGGTCCCCCCAGGCTCCACCCACAGCCCCCCCACCCTACAGAGGTGACCCCACCCCCCCAGGTGGGCTCACCTGGTGACCCCGGGCGTGGCGCCCACCCCGCAGGCGCGGCTGCGCTTGAGGCTGTTGATGAGGCTGCTCTTGCCCACGTTGGGGTACCCTGGGGAAGGGGCTGGAGTCAGGGGGAGCCCCAAAACGCAGCCCCCATTCAACCCCAGCCCCCCAACTGTCCCCCCAAAGCCCCCACTCCCCGCTCAGTTATTTCACAGTGCACTCAACCCCAGCCCCCCAAAATCCCCCCATATTCCCCCAGTACCCCAAAGCCCCCAGCCCCACTCACTCATCACACCCCGCTATTTCACAGCCCCCCATGATCCTCCTGCCCCCTACTCCTCCCACAGCCCCCCCAAACCCCCCTCACACCCCAACCCTCCATTTCACAGCCCCCCAAACCCAAACCCCCCTCACACCCCAACCCTCCATTTCACAGCCCCCCTCAACTCTCAGCCCCCCAAACCCCAAACCCCAATCCTCCCTTTCACAGCCCCCCTCAACCCCCAAACCCCCTTTTACAGCCCAGCCCTCCCTTTCACAGTCCCCCATGTTCCCCTGTCCCCCAATCCTCCCACAGCCCCCCCAAAACCCTCCCTCACACCCCAGCCCTCCATTTCTCAGCCCCCCTCAACCCCCACCCCACCAAATCCCCCCTCACACCCCAGCTCTCCCTTTCATAGCACCCACTCAAATCCACAACCCTCCCTCACACCTCAACCCTCCCTTTCACAGCCCCCCATGTTTCCCCTGACCCCCACTCCTCCCACAGCCCCCCTAAACCCCCCCACACCCCAACTCCCCCTTTCATAGCCCCCACTCAAATCCGCAACCCCCCCTCACCCCAACCCTCCATTTCATGGCCCCCCTCAACCCCCAGTCCCCCAAACCCTCCCTTACACCCCAATCCCCCCTTTCACAGCCCCCTTCAAACCCCAAACCCCCTCTTACACCCCAACCTTCCCTTTCACAGCCTCCACTCCACCCCAGCCCCCCCTGTGCCCCCCCAGCCCCTCACTGACCCACGACCCCCACGGTGATGGAGCCCCTGCCCTCCCCGCAGCGCCCGTAGTTCCTCAGGATGTGCAGGAGGTTCTCGGCCCCCACGCAGGCGCCCCCGGCCAGAACATCCTTGGGGGCTGTGTCCGCTGGCATCCGGCTCTGCTTCTGTGGGGCACAGATTGGGGGGGTCAGGGGGACCCCCTGCCCTGAGCCCCCCATACCCCCAGAACCCCCTGCACCCACCAGGTTCTGGCTCTGCTGCTGCGTGCACGCCTTGAAGGCCACGGTGGGGAATTCGTTCCTCAGGTGCTTCAACCACGCGGCCACCACGTCCTGCGGCACCAGGTCTGTGCAGGGGGACGCACACGGCTGTGTGACACACAGGGGGACCCCCCAAATCCGCGCTGGGACCCCCCCAGATCACACACAGTCCCCCCCTCACCGATCTTGTTGAGGACGAGCACGAGGCGCTGCTGGGGCCGCAGGGCGCCCTCGAGCCGGGGGCTGCGGCAGCCCTGGGGGTCCCGGGCGTCCAGCACCTCCAGCACCACGTCAGAGGCCGTCAGCACCTGCCAAAATCGGGGTTCAGATGGGGGGAAAAGACCCCCCAAAAATCCCCCTCACCCCAGCCCACCCCAAGGCACTGACCTTGCGCAGCTCCCGGCCAAAATGGCACAGCGACGCCTCGTCCTGGGGGGGCTGGGGGGGCTCCTCATCCTCCTCTTCCTTCTCCTGGGGGCACCTGTGTTAGGGGGACCTCCCCAGGATGGGGGCACACCCGGGGAGCCCCCCCCAAACTCTGGGGGAGCCCCCTGCATGGGGAGCCCCTTGTCCTGGAGAAGAGCCCCCGCATCCTTCCAGGGGGAGCCCCTCACTCTCAGGACACTCTCTTTGGGAAGCCCCCACTCTCTTTAGGGAGCCCCCCATTCTTTGGGCAACCCTCTCCCTTGGGGAGCCCCCCATTCTTTGGGGAACCCCCTTTCTTGGGAGCCCCCTGGGTGTCCCCAGCCCCACCTGGCTCTGGAAGCGCTGCTGTCGCTGCAGAGCATCCGCGAGGTGCACGGCCAGGTGTGAGCGCTGCTGCCCCTTCAGTGGCTGTGGGACACAGACCCCAAACACCCCCACTTCAAACCCCAAACCCCTCCCTGGGGTCAGACTCCAAACCCCCCCCGGGTCAGACCCCAAATATCCACTGGGCCAGACCCCAAACCCCTCTAGGGGTCAGACCCCAAACTCCCCCATTTCCAACCCCAAATCTCCTCTGAGGTCAGACCCCAAACCCCCCCAGGTCAGACCGTAAATGCCCCCAGGTCAGACCCCAAACCCCCTCTGGGGCCAGACCCCAAACTCCCCAGGTCAGACCCCAAATCCCCCCGAGGTCAGACCCCAAACTCTCCCATTTCCAACCCCAAATCCCCTCTGGGGTCAGATCCCAAACCCCCTCTGGGGTCAGACCCCAAACCCCCTTGGAGGTCAGACCCCAAACCCTCACTGAGGTCAGACTGGAGAGGTGCCCCCACACAGCCCCCCAGGTTTGTACTTGAGGCGGGACCCCAAAATTCCCCACCGGGGTCACGATAGGAAGAACGCCCCAAAATCCTCCTGTGCTCAGATTTGGCAGGGACACCCCACAACACCCCGTGGAAACCCCAGAATCTGGGGGACAACCCCGAACTCCCCCCGTGGAGTCACCCCCAAAACGCCCCCCGGGTTCTTCACCCGTCTCTGCCGGGTCTTGCTCTGCTGCTCCGCGAAGGCGGCGAAGCGGCCGAGCTGCGGCACCCCCGGGTCCTTCTTGATCCCGACTCGGGCTCGCAGGGCCTGGGGACAACGCGGGGGTGACGCGGGGACACCCCGAGAGAGGGGGCGTCACACACGGGGGGGGTCACAAGGGCTGCATCCCAAACCCGCCCGCCTCGGGCTCACCTGGACGCGCTTCTTGCGGGACTTCTCCACCTGTCGCCCTGCAGGGAGGGGCGCGGTGAGTG
Organism: Ammospiza maritima maritima; assembly: GCA_036010785.1. Classification (NCBI taxonomy): domain Eukaryota; kingdom Metazoa; phylum Chordata; class Aves; order Passeriformes; family Passerellidae; genus Ammospiza; species Ammospiza maritima. The sequence goes on along the minus strand of CM069700.1, from coordinate 820,923 downwards.
CGGGAAGGGTCCCCAGAGCCCCCCGAGCCCTCCCGGTGCCTCCCCGAACTCACGGGACCGGGTCATGGCTGCGGCTCCCACGCCGCCGGGGTTCCTTGCCGCTGGGTAATGACGTCACTTCCGGCGCAGCGAAAAGGCTTCATCGCCACGCCAAGATGGCGACCAACTGCACCATTCAACATGGCGCCCCCCCCCCCCGGCAATACCGCACCCAAGATGGCGGCCCCCATCTGGTACATCAACACCCCCCAGGCCACACCCAATATGGCGTCTCCCGACCCTCCCCACAATGTGGCCAACGCGCCACGCTCCGCATGGCGGACACAGCGACACAGCCACGCTCAAGATGGCGGACAGCAGCAAACCCGCCTTTAGTGCCACATCCAACATGGCGGCCCCACCACCGCCACACCCAAGATGGCGGCCACGCCCACCCCTCCCCCCAAGAACGACCGGGACTGCCCTTACCAAGAGTGCACTTTTTTATTCCTTTTTTTTTTTTTTAACTTTTTTCTCTCAGTTTTGGGGTGGCGGGAGGGGGCTGAACTTCTTATTTATAATTTCTGGGGGCTCCCCCCTTTCACCATCCCCGCCCCCCCAGCCCCCCACACAGGGGGGAGGGGGTGAGGGGGGCGTGGTAAGGAGGGAACCCCCAACCCTCCAACAGAGCAAAAAACCCCCCCCAAACCGGGACCGGAGGAAAAAAAAAAAAAAAAAAGAAAAATAATAAACCCCGAAAAAAACAAAACAAACCAAAAAAAGCCAATGGAACCAAAAAATATATATATATTTATAGAGCCCCTGCGGGGGGGCCGGCGTGGCCCCCCTAGGCCAGGCCGAAGCCCTCGGAGCACTCCTGGATGGCCAGCAGCAGCATGTGCCGCAGCTTCTCGTAGCTCTCGTAGGCCGGCAGGTCCAGCTGGTTGAAGCTGGGGACACACCCGTGTCATTGTCACCATCCCCAGTGCCACCGTGCCATCCCCATGTTCCTGTCCCAGCTCTGTCCCCCCCCCCAGCTCTGAGCTGGTGTCATTGTCGCACCCCCGCCCCAGTCCTGCTCCTTGGATGTGTCCCCATGCCAGGGTCACCCCAGTGCCACCTCAGCTGTGTGTCCCCTGTCCCCCCATCTCCGTGTCCTCCCGATGTCCCCTGCCACCCTTTCATGGCCCCTTGTCCCAGGTGTGGGCAGAAGGTGGTGGTCCAAGTGTCCCCTGATGTCCTCCCGTGTCCCTCACCAGGTGTTTGTCAGGGGAAGGTGCTCAGTGTCCCCATTCCTGTGTCCCCATTCCAGGTGTGTGCTGGGATTATGTGCTCAGTGTCCCCTCACGTCCTCTTGTCTCTGTATTCCCATGTCCCCTCACCAGCTGTTTACCAGGTTGTCACCCCCCATGTCCCTGTGTCCCCCCATGTCCCCTTGCCAGGTGTGTGCTGGAGGGACAGCACAGTGCTCAGTGTCCCCTCCTCATGTCCGTGTGCCTGTGTCCCCATGTCCCCTCACCAGGTGTGGGGCCAAGGGCAGGGTTCAGTGTCCCCATGTCCCCCCGTGTCCCCCTGTCCCTCACTAAGTGTGCCGAGGGCAGCCGGTTGGTGTCCCCATGTCCCCCCCTGTGTCCCCATGTCCCCCCATGTCTCCAGTGTCCCTCACCAGGTGTGTGCCGAGGGCAGGGCTCAGTGTCCCCCCCGTGTCCCCATGTCCCTCCCAGTGTCCCCATATTCCCCTCACCAGGTGTGTGCCGAGGGCAGGGCTCAGTGTCCCCATGTCCCTCCATGTCCTCAGTGTCCCTCACCAGGTGTGTGCTGAGGGCAGGCGGTCGGTGTCCCCATGTCCCCCTCACGTCCTTGTGTTCCCTCATGTCCCTGTGTCCCCATGTCCCCCCCAGTGTCCCCATATTCCCCCATGTCCCCTCACCAGGTGTGTGCTGAGGGCAGGGCTCAGTGTCCCCATGTCCCTCCATGTCCCCAGTGTCCCTCACCAGGTGTGTGCTGAGGGCAGGCGGTCGGTGTTCCCCCTCTGTCCCCATGTCCCACCCATGTCCTTGTGTTCCCTCATGTCCCTGTGTCCCCTCAGTGTCCCCATGTCCCCCCCATGTCCCCATACCAGGTGTGTGCCGAGGGCAGCCGGTCGGTGGAGCGGTCGTCGCGGTGGATCTGGAATTTCTGGATGCCGTTCATGCCCTCGAGGGCGGCGAATCCCTGCAGGGGCACCTTGGACGTGCCCGTCACGAACTGCAGGAACTTGGCGCGGTCGGCCTGGTCGAAGGAGCGCAGGGCACGCCAGAACCACTGGATCTGGGCACGGGGACAGGGACAGTCAGCTGCTGGGACTCCCTAAAATCCACCCAGAACCCCTTGGAACCCCACAGAATCCCCCATGATCCCCGCCAGGTGCCAGGCCCACCTGGATGGAATTGCCCTGGTACCCAGAACTCCCTGAAATCCACCTGGAACACACTGAAATTCCTGCAGGACCCCTCCAGGGGCCAGCCCCACCTGGATGGAGTTGCCCTGGTACCCAGAACTCCCTGAAATCCACCTGGAACAACCTGAAATTCCTGCAGGACCCCTCCAGGGGCCAGCCCCACCTGGATGGAGTTGCCCTGGTACCCAGAATCACCCCAGAACCCTCAAAACTTCCCCAGAACCCCCTGAGATCACCCCAGGACCTCCTGAAATCCCTCCTGAAACCCCCCAGGACCCAGCCCCACCTGGATGGAGATGCCCTGGTACCCAGAACCCTCTCAGAACACCCTGAAACCCTCCCAGAACCCCCTGAAATCTCCCCTGAAACCTCCCCAGGACCCCGCCCCACCTGGATGGAGTTGGCCTGGTACCCAAGACCCCCCTGGAACCCACTGAAATCCCCCCAGAACTCCCCGAGATAGCCCCAGAATCCCCTGAGACCCCCCCTGGACCCCCTGAAAGGCCCCCAGGACCCAGCCCCACCTGGATGGAGTTGCCCTGGTACCCTGAACCCTCCCAGAACCCCCTGAAACGCCCCCAGGACCCCCTGAGATCACCCCAAGACCTCCTGAAATTGCCCGAGACCCCCCCAGGACCCCCCCAGGACCCCAGCCCCACCTGGATGGAGTTGCCCTGGTACTTGTGGTACTCGGTGTTGGCCTTGAGGTCGTCGATGTCGATGGTGGGCAGCCCCGAGATGAGCAGCTCCAGCTCCTGCTCCGTGAAGATGGAGATGAGGCGCTTGGGGATGATCTCGTAGAAACCTTCCAGGAACGCCGCCAGCTGCTTCCTGATGGCTCCTGCAGGATTTTGGGGGGGTCAGGAGGGTCCTGGGAGCCCCCCCAGAGTCACCCCAGCCCCGGTGCTCACCGGTCATGCGCATCTGGCACACGAGGTGCACGTACTCCTTCTTGTTCTCCTCCGTCACCAGCACGTTGGCCCCGTTGGGCTTCAGGTCCCGCACCTCGCACACCCCGAATTCCTGAACCTGGAGGGGGACAGGGGCTCATCAGGGTGTGGGGATATTCCTGAGCCTCAAAATCCCCAAATTCCTGCAACTGGGGGTGTCAGCAGGGTGTGGGGAAATGGGGGGGGACATTCCTGGACCTCAAACTCCCCGAATTCCTGCACCTGGTGGGGCACGGGGGGGTCAGCAGAGCAGGGGGATATTACTGAGCCTCAAATACCCCAAATTCCTGCATCTGAGGGGCCATCAGCGTGTGGGGACATTCGTGAACCTTGTACACCCCGAATTCCTGAACCTGGGGGGGGCATGGGGGAGGTCAGCAGGGTGTGGGGATATGAGGGGGACATTTCTGAATCTCAAACACCCCAAATTCCTGCACCTGGGGAACCTCAAACATCCCAAATTTGTTCACCAGAGGAGCTCAGGGGGGTTAGCAGAGAGTGGGGACATGGGGGGGACATCCCTGAGCCTCAAACACCCCGAATTCCTGCACCTGGGGAACCTCAAAAACCCTGAATTCCTGCACCTGGGGGGGGACAAGGGGGTGAGCAGGGTGTGGGGACATGGGGGGACATTCCTGAACCTTGCACACCCCAAATTCCTACAGCTGGCGGGGGGCACCAGGGTGTGGGGACATTCCTGAGCCTCAAACACCCCAAATTCCTGCACCTGGGGAACCTCAAACTCCCCAAATTTGTTCACCTGGGGAGAACAGGGAGGGGTGAGGGGGTCACCAGGACACAGAGGGGACATCCCTGAACCTCACACACCCTGAACTTCTGAACCTGAGGTGCCACCAGGTCACAGAACAGGTCCTCAGGATGGGAGGGTGTCACCCCTGGGGGTGTGAGGAGTGAGGGGACACCACAGGGACACCCCCAAACCAAGGGGACACCCCAGGAGGGGAGGGACCCCTCCGTGGCACATGGGACCCTCCAGGGGCAGCTGAGGACCCCCAATGCTGGTTTTGGGGGGTCCTTGTGCCTTTGGGGGGGGTCCTGGTGCTTTTGGGGGGTCATGGGGGTGTTCCCGTGCTCTCAGGGGTTCCTGGGGGTGTCCCCATGGTCCTGGGGGTGTCCAAGTGCTCTTGGGGGTCCCCCTCTGCCTTTGGTGCTTTTGGGGAGTCCCAAGGGGGTCCTGGTGCTGGTTTTGGGGGTCCCAGTGCTGGTTTTGGGGGGTTCTTATGCCTTCAGGGGGGTCCTGGTGCTTTTGGGGGTCATGGGGGTGTCCCTGTGCTCTTGGGGGTCCCTCTGCCTTTGGTACTTTTGGGGGATCCCAAGGGGGTCTTGCTGCTGGTTTTGGGGGTCCCAGGGGTCCCAGTGCTGGTTTTGGGGGTCCCAGTGCTGGTTTTGGGGGTCCCAGGGGTCCCAGTGCTTTTGGGGATCCCTGTGCTCTCAGAGGTTCCTGGGGGTGTCCAAGTGCTCTTGGGGGTCCCTCTGCCTTTGGTACTTTTGGGGGGTCCCGAGGGGGTCCTGCTGCTGGTTTTGGGGGTCCTGGTGTTGGTTTTGGGGGTCCCAGGGGTCCCAGTGCTGGTTTTGGGGGTCCCAGTGCCAGTTTTGGGGGTCCCCACCTCAGTGCTGAAGGTGAGGTCGTAGCCCAGCGTGGAGACGTCGTTCTCCAGCAGGTACACGAGGCCCTGGTAGAAGTGATAGTCCTCGCTCTCCATGTCCGTGTACCTGGGGGGGCCAAAAATGGGGGGCAGCGCCCCAAAAATGGGGTCAGAAACCATGGGGAGCCCCAAAACAGGGTCAGACCCTGCTGGAGAGCCCCAAAAATGGGGTCAGACCCTGGTGGGGAGCCCCAAATCTGGATCAGACTGTGCCAGGGGTGTAGAACCCCATAAATACAGTCCCACCCCCCTCTAATGGGGTCCAGCACCCCACAAACGGCTCAAATGCTCTCCCAGGGGATCCAGCACCCCCTAAATGCAGCCCCACATGCCACAAATGCCGTCCCACCCCCCTCTGAGGGGCTCCAGCACCCCATAAATGACTCCAAACCTTTGAAGGAGGTCCAGCACCCCACAAATAGCTCCAGCACCCCATAAATGCCATCTCACACCCCTCTGAAGGGCTCCAGCACCCCATGAACAGCTCCCACACCCCACAAACACAGTCCCAAACCCCATAAATGCAATCCCACCCTCTGTGAGGGGCTCCATCACCCCATAAACAGCTCCCACCCCCCACAAACACCCCCATACCCCCCAAATACAGTCCCACACCCCATGAATGCAATCCCACCCCCCACAAACACAATCCCACACCCCTCTGAGGAGCTCCATCACCCCATAAACAGCTCCCCACACCCCACAAACACCCCCTCACACCCCAAAAAACGCAATCCCACAACCCTCTGAGGGGGTCAGGCACCCCATCAACACCTCCCACACCCCACAAACACCCCCCCCCCCACTCCACAAATGCAGTCCCACACCCCACAAGCACAATCCTACACCCCTCTGAGGGGCTCCGGTACCCCAAAAACAGGACCCCCACCCCACAAACACACTCCCACACCCCATAAACGCAATCCCACACCCCACAAATGCAATCCCACATCCCTCTGAGGGGGTCAAGCACCCCAAAAATAGCTCCTACCCCCCACAAACACCCCCAAACCCACCCCACACACCCCACAAACACAATCCCACACCCCCCTGAGTGGGTCAAGCACCCCATGAACAGGTCCCACACCCCACAAATGCAGTCCCATCTCCCACAAACACAATCCCACCCTCCTCTGAGGGGGTCAGGCACCCCACAAACAGCTCCCACTCCCCACAAACACTCCCCCACACCCCATAAACGCAATCCCACACCCCACAAATGCAATCCCACATCCCTCTGAGAGGCTCCATCACCCCATAAACAGCTCCCATCCTCTACAAAGGTCTCCCTACACCCCATAAATGCAATTCCACACCCCATAAACAGTCTCGCTCTCCTCGAGGGCTCAATCACTCCATGAACAGGTCTCACCCCCCACACAAACATCGCCCCACACCCCACAAACACAACCCCAAACCTCACAAACACAACCCCACACCCCACAAACACCCCCCACACCCCACAAACACAAACCCCACAAACACAACCCCACACCCCACAAACACAACCCCACACCCCACAAACACAACCCCACACCCCACAAACGCAACCCCAAACCCCACAAACACCCCCCCACACCCCACAAACACAACCCCAAACCCCACAAACACACCCCACACCCCACAAACACAACCCCACACCCCACAACCCCAAACCCCACAAACACCCCCCACACCCTACAAACACAACCACAAACCCCACAAACACAACCCCAAACCCCACAAACACCCCCCAGACCCTACAAACACAACCACAAACCCCACAAACACAACCCCAAACCCCACAAACACCCCCCACACCCCACAAACACCCCCCAAACCCCACAAACACCCCCCACACCCCACAAACACCCCCCACACCCCACAAACACCCCCCAGGCCGCCGTGGCTCGGCCCTTACCGCACGGACTTGCCCAGGATGTGTTTGTAGAAGGAGCGCGTGAAGTAGCACTCCAGCAGCCGGTTGTCGTAGACGGCCTTGGCCACGATCCTGCCCACGAACTTGAAGTAGCTCAGGTGGTTGGGGTTGCAGTGGGACGAGGGGTTGATGGTGTAGGTGACGCGGTCGCCGGGCGACGTGCGGAACAGGGCGTACATGGGGTTGAACATCTCGCGGGAGATGATCATGTACCACTCCCGCAGCAGCCCCCCGGCGTCCTGGCCCTCCTCGCCCTCGAACACGATGTACCTGGGGGGGAAACTGGGGGGTTAGGGGAGGGTGAAGGTGGTTTTGGGGGAAATTGGGGGGTTTGGAGGTGGTTTTGGGTGCTTTGGAGGCGGTTTGGGGGAAATTGGGGGTGGGGAGGTGTTTGTGTGAGGGGGTTTGGGGAGGATGAAGGTGGTTTTGAGGCAAACTGGGAGATCAGGGGGCTGGGAGAAGGGGTTTGGGTAGAATGGAGGTGGTTTTGGGAGGATTTGGGGAGAGTGGAGGTGGTTTTGGGAGGATTTGGGGAGAGTGGAGGTGGTTTTGGGGGAGTTTGGGGAGAGTGGAGGGGGTTTTGGGGGGTTTGGAGGTGGTTTGGGGAGAAATTGGGGAGGAATTTTGGGGTTTGGAGGTGGTTTTGGGGGGATTTGGGGAGGCTGGAGGTGGTTTTGGGGGAAATTGGGGGTTTGGAGGGGGCTTTGGGGAGAATTAGGGGGGATAGAGGTGGGTTTGGGGGTTAATTGGGGTGGGAAAGGGGGTTTGGGGAGGATGGAGGGGGTTTTGGGGGGAATTGGGGGGTTTGGAGGCATTTTTGGGGGGACTTGGGGGGGAACTGGGGGGTTAGGGGGTCGGGAGGGCGGTTTGGGGAGGATGGAGGGGGTTTTGGGGGAATTGGGGGGGGGTGGGAGAGGGGGTTTGGGGAGAGTCGAGGTGGCTTTGGGGGGATTTGGGGAGTTTGGAGGTAGTTTTGGGGGAAATTGGGGAGGAATTTGGGGGTTAGGGAGACCAAGAGAGAGGATTTGGGGAGGCTGGAGGTGGTTTTGGGGGAAATTGGGGGTTTTGGGGGAGTTTGGAGAGGATGGAGGTGGTTTTGGGGGAAAATTGGGGGGTTAGGAGGGGTGGGAGTGGGAGTTGGGGAAAGGTGGAGGTGGTTTTGGGGGGAATTAGGGGGTCTGAAGGTGTTTTTAGGGGTAACCCAGTTATATTTACAGTGTCACAAGGGATATTTAGGACATCCCAGGGATATTTTGGGGTGCTCAGGGGATATTTTAGACATCCCAGGGGATATTTTGGATATCCCAGGTGTATTCTGAGTATCCCAAAGGATATTTAGGATATTCCAGGGATATTCTGGGGTGCCCAGGGGACATTTTGGGGTTCCCAGAAGCTATTTTAGGGTTCCCAGGAGATATTTTGGATATCCCAGGGGATATTTTGGGTTCTCAGGGGATATTTTGGATATTCCAGGGATATTTTGGACATCCCAAGGGATATTTTAGATATCCCAGGCATATTCTGAATATCTCAAAGGATATTCCAGGGATATTCTGGGGTGCCCAGGACATATTTTGGGGTTCCCAGAAGCTATTTTAGGGCTCCCAGGGGATATTTTGGACATCCCAGGGGATATTTTCGATATTCCAAGGATATTTTGGATATCCCAGGTGTATTCTGAGTATCCCAAAGGATATTTAGGATATTCCAGGGATATTCTGTGGTGCCCAGGGGACATTTTGGGGTTCCCAGAAGCTATTTTAGGGTTCCCAGGAGATATTTTGGATATCCCAGGGGATATTTTGGGTTCCCAGGGGATATTTTGGATATTCCAGGGATATTTTGGACATCCCAAGGGATATTTTGGACATCTCAGGCATATTCTGAATATCTCAAAGGATATTCCAGGGATATTCTGGGGTGCCCAGGACATTTTTTGGGGTTCCCAGGACATATTTTGGGGTTCCCAGAAGCTATTTTAGGGTCCCCAGGGGATATTTTGGGGCGTCCCCAGCGCTCTCACAGTCGATTTTTCATCTCCTCGGGGGATTTGCGGTGCAGCTCCCGGTACGAGTCCTCGAAGACGTGATCACGCCGCACGTGCACGGCCATGTCCTCCTTGCGCAGCCCCTCGTCCAGGCGCTCCAGCTCCTGCCTGAAATACCTGGCCAGGGCAAAAAGGGGGTGTCAGGGGCTGTGGGACCCCCGGGACCCCCATCCCGGGAAGCCCCCAAACCCCACGAACTTGCGCTTGACGTCGAAGTCCAGCACGCGGATGTAATCGACCAGCACGGCGAAGGGGCCGTCGGCCAGGTGAGTGGTGGATTGCCGCAGGATCTGGTTCAGCACCGTCCGGTGGGTCTCTGGGGAGGGGGGAAAAGGGGTTTGGGGGTGTCCTCAAATAGGGGAACCCCCCCTTTTAAAATGCCCTGTGGTTGTGGTGATTCAGGAGGGGAGGTTTGTCCCCATCAGAGTTTGGGGACAAACACCCGTTGGTGGCCTCGTTCTTGGGTGGCACTGACCCGAGAGTGTTGAGGGGGTGAAAAATTCCCCAAATTCACCATTCCCAAATTCCCCTTTTCCAAAGACTTGAGGAGCTCAAAAATCCCCCAAATTCATCATTCCTCAAATTCCCCTTTTCCAAAGACTTGAGGAGCTCAAAAATCCCCCCAAATTCATCATTCCTCAAATTCCCCTTTTCCAAAGACTTGAGGAGCTCAAAAATCCCCCAAATTCATCATTCCTCAAATTCCCCTTTTCCAAAAACTTGAGGAGTCCAAAAATCCCCCGAACTTTCCCTCCCCAATATCCCCAAAACCCCTCTCAAATCCCTCCAAACCCCCTCCCCACACTCCCAATCCCCTTCCCCACTTTCCCAAACCCCAAATCTCCCCGTGAAGCCCCCCCAGGTGCCCTTCCGAGCACCCCCAAACCCCCTCCCCACACTCCCAATCCCCTTCTCCACACCCTAAGCTCTCCCAAAGCTTCCTCCAATACCCCCAGTGCCCCTTCCAGCCCCCTCAAACCCCCTCCCTACACTTCCAAACCCCCTCCTCAAACTCCCCAAACCCTTCTCAATCCCCTAAACTGCCCCAAAACTGCCTCCAATACCCCCAAGTCCCTCTCTCAGACCCTTCCAGCCCCCCCAAACCCCCTCCCCACACTCCCAATCCCCTTCTCCACACCTTGAGCTCCCCCAGAGCTCCCTCCAATACCCCCAGTGCCCCTTCCAGCCCCCACAAATCCCCTCCCCACACTTACAAACCCCCTCCCCACACTTCCAAACACCTTCTCCATCCCCTAAACGGCCCCAAAACTCCCCCCAATACCTCCAGGACCCCTTCCAGCCCCCCCAAATCCCCTCCCCACACTTACAAATCCCCTCCCCACACTTCCGAACCCCTTCTCCATCCCCTAAGCTGCTCAAAAGCTCCCTCCAATACCCCCCAGGGCCCCTTCCAGCCCCCCCAAACCCCCTCCCCACACTCCCAATCCCCCTCCCCACTTTCCCAAGCCCCCCGTGCAGCCCCCCGTGCAGCCCCCCAGCTCACCGGCGAAGCGCAGGAATTTCTGCGTGTCCGGGGGCAGGCTGGCCGAGATGTGCATGGCCGAGGGCTCCCGGGAGAAGAAGGGGTCCAGGGCGGAGGGGGTGGCAGGGGTGAGGGGCGCAGGGGACAGCGGGGGTGGCTCGTCCTTGATGTGTGCCAGCTGGCTCTCCCGCGTGTCCCGCACCGGCGGGCGGCTCTCGCGCTCCGTGGCGTGCACCAGGAAAAACGCCTCGACGGCCGGCTGCAGAACTGGGGGACAACGGGGACAGTGGTGGCGTGGGGCAGGGGACAGCACGGGGACAGGGTAGGGACAGCATGGGGGCAGTGTGGGGACAGCGCAGGGACAGGAGCAGTGGTGGCAGGGGGCAGGGGACAGGGAGGGGACACGCACCGAGCACGGCGTGCTGGTCGTGGGACTCCTCGAGCTCCTTGAGGCACTCCCCCAGCATGTCCCACAGCTCGTCCAGGCTCAGCTGCTCGCTCAGCAGGGGCAGCTCCGGGGGCCGCTCCTCCCTGTCCCTGTCCCTGTCCCGGTCACCGCCCTGCGCGGCCTCGGGGCCTGGGGAGGGGGGGACACGGTCAGGACATGGCTGTGTGAGCGGTGACACCCCAACGGTGACACCCCAGCAATGACACCCCAGCAGTGACACCCCCATAGTGACACCCCAACAGTGACACCCCAACAGTGACACCCACTGTGAACAGTGACACCCCAACGGTGACACCCCAACAGTGCCACTCCAACATGAGCGGTGACACCACAACAGTGACACCCAACCAGTGACACCCCAACAGTGCCACCCAATGTGACCAGTGCCATGCCACCTGCCCAACCAGTGTCACCCCACCAGTGACACCCACCCAATGCCACCCAACATGACCAGTGCCACCCAACCAGTGCCACCCAACCAGTGCCACCCAACCCCACCAGTACCACCCCCAGCAGTGACACTGGGATGGCCCTGGACCAGCACCAGCCCAGGGAGGGGGGATGACTCCAGTGCTGGCACTGGGGGTGACAGGGTGACAATGGGGGGGGGGCAACTGGGCTGTACTGGGTGGCACTGGATCGTACTGGAGGGTGACTGGGTGGCACTGGGAGGTGACTGGGCTGTACTGGGTGGCACTGGGTCGTACTGGGAGGTGACTGGGCGGCACTGGGAGGTGACTGGGTGGCACTGGGCCGTACTGGAGGGTGACTGGAGTGGCACTGGGCAGCACTGGGAGGTGACTGGGGTGGCACTGGTTGGCACTGGGCCGTACTGGGGGGGTTCTCACCCACGTCCTGCGCCGCGGGCGAGGGCTGGTCCACGTCCATGGGCGACTCCTCGCGCCGGGGGACGGCGTCCGCGGGCCCGGCCTCCGACTGGGGGGGACGGCGGCGGCTTTAGGGGGCCGGGACCCCCCCGGGGGAGCCCCCAGAGCCCCCCCGGGCCGGGGGGACCCCCAAACATGGGGGGGACTGGGGAGAAGCGGGAGGGGGATGGGGAGAGGGAGGAAGAGGAGGAGGAGGGAGGGGGGAAGGAGGGGGAGGATGATGAAGATGGAAGAGGATGAAGGAGAATGAGGATGATGAAGAGGAAGGTGAGGGTGATGATGGGGACGAGCAGGAGGAAGGCTGTGGGGGAGTGGGGGCAGGAGGGGAGGGGAAGAGGATGAGGAGGGGATGGGAGAACGAGGATGAGGAGGCTGAGGGGTGAGAGGATGAAGATGAGGGGGCAGGAGGAGGAGAAGGGAAGATGAGGAGGGTGAGGAGGGATGGAGGAAGGGGAGGGATGAGGATGAGGGGGCTGAGGAGGGAGTGAGGATGATGAGAATGATGAGGAGGGGGCGAGGATGACGAGGATGACAAGGAGGGGGTGAGGATGATGGGGATGATGAGGAGGAGAGGATGACTGGGATGATGAGGAGGAAGGGGTGAGGATGATGAGGGCGATGAGGAGGGGATGAGGGTGACGAGGAGGGGGTGAGGATGATGAGGAGGGAGTGAGGATGATGGGGATGGTGAGGAGGGGGTGAGGATGACGAGGAGGGAGTGAGGATGAGGAGGGTGACAAGGAGGGGGTGAGGATGACGAGGAGGAGGCCGAAGAGGCCGGGGCAGGGCAGACAGGAGTGGGAGGGAGGGAGGAAGAGCAGGGCAGGGTGGAGGAAGGCGGCCGTGCTAACCGTGTCTCCCTGCTGCCGCCTCCGGGCCCTCTGGCCCTCACGTACCATTTGTATGATGGCGTCGGCCTCGGCCTCCAGCTGCCGGACGGCGGCCTGGATGCTGCCGGCCGCCCCCAGCCCCGCGGCGCCTGCGGACACACGGGGACAGCGGTCAGTGGGCAGCACGGACAGTGGTCAGCGGTCAGTCAGCACGGACAGTGGTCAGCGGTCAGTCAGCACGGACAGCAGTCAGTGCGCACAGCGGTCAGCACGGACAGCGGTCAGCATGGATAGCTGTCAGTGGTCAGCACGGACAGTGGTAAGTCAGTACGGACAGCAGTCAGCACGGACAGCGGTCAGTCAGCATGGCCAGTGGTCAGTCAGCACAGACAGCGGTCAGTCAGCACGGACAGTGGTCAGTCAGCACGGACAGTGGTCACCCAGCACGGACAATAGACAGCGGTCGGCAGTCAGCATGGCCAGCGGTCAGCAGAGACAATAGACAGCAGTCAGCATGGCCAGCGAGCACACAGCGGGCAGCGGTCAGTGCAGATAGCGATCAGTCAGCACGGACAGTGGTCAGCGGTCAGTCAGTATGGACAGCAGTCAGCGGTCAGTGAGCACAGCTAGTGGGCAGCGGTCAGTCAGCACAGCCAGTGGTCAGCATGCTCAGCAGTAAGTCAGCATGGACAGTGGTCAGTGGGCAGCACCGACAGCAGTCAGTCAGCATGGACAGCAGTCAGCATGGACAACGGTCAGCGGTCAACGGTCAGCAGTCAGCGGTCATGGCGGCGGCCGGAGCGGCCCTTACCCAGCCGGCCGGGCTGCTTGGCCTTGCGGTGCGCCCGGCGCGTGTCGTCGCGCAGCTGGATGATGACCTGCAGCACGCGCAGGAAGAAGCGCTGCGTGGACGTCTTGGAGGTCAGCACGGACATGGAGGGCAGCTGCAGCTCCCGCCCGCCCAGGGCGCGCTTCTGCGACGCCACGATGACCACGCTCTCGGCCGTGTCGAACCTGGGGGACAGGACAGGGGTCAGGGGGAACGGCAGGGACAGCGGTCAGCAGCGGGGAGCGGGCAGTGGTCATCAGTGGGGCAATAGGGAGTGGTCATTGGTGGAGACCAGAATGGGCAGTGGTCATCAGCAGGGACAAGGGGGAGTGGGCAGTGGTCATCAAAAGGGACAACAGGGAGTGGTCATCAGTGGGAACAATGGGAAGTGGTCATCAGTGGGACCAGGGGGAATGGGCAGTGGTCATGAGTGGGGACAGGGGGGAGCGGTCAATGGTGGAGACAAGGGGGAATGGTCATCAGTAGGACCAGGGGGAGTGGGCAGTGGTCATCAGCAGGGACAGCAGGGAGTGGTCATCGCTGGAGACCAGCAGGAGTGGGCAGTGGTCATCAGCAGGGACAACGAGGAGTGGTCATCAGCAGGACCAGGATGAATTGCAGGACAGTGGTCTGCAGTGGGGATAACGGGGAATGGTGGCACAGCGGTCATCAACAATGACCCCAGACAGGGACAGGGGGTGCCACCATGCCCAGGACAGGGACAGGAGGGGTCAGCGATACCCAGGACAGGGACAGGAAGGGTCAGTGGTGCCCAGGACAGGGCCAGCAGCCACGCCAGGCCCCGGGGTCAGCGGGCACTCACCGGCTCTGCATTTTGCCCTTGAGCTTGGCGCTGGGGGGCTGCTCCTCGGGAAGCCCCTCGGGGGACGGCGCCTCGAGCTGCGCCCGCCGCTGCTGCTCCAGGTTGTACTCACGGAGCTCGGCCAGCAGCGTCCCTGGGGGGGACAGACACGGGCTGGGACCCTGCTGACCACCCACTGACCACTGGGTACCCCCAGCCTGCCCACCTGGGACTCCCCACACTGGCCTGGTGGCCCAGATCCTCTCCAAAACCCCCTCTCACAGAGGAGCCCCCCCCCACTTATCACTCTGGTGGCACAGGATCCCCTCCCAGACCCCTCCCTCAGCATTTTGGTGGCTCAGAACCCCCCGCCCCAGGACCCTCCCTCATTGATCTGGTGACACAGGGCCCCCTCCCTCACCAATCTGGTGACACAGAGCCCCCCCCAGGACCCCTCCCTCAGCATTTTGGTGATTCAGAACCCCCCCCCCCCAGGACCCTCTCTCATTGATCTGGTGACACAGAGCCCACCCCTCACCAATCTGGTGACACAGGACCCCCCCCTCACCCATTTGGTGACACAGGGTCCCCCCCAGGACCCCCCCCCCTCACCAATTTAGTGACACAAGGACCCCCTCTCACCAATTTGGTGACACAGAGCCCACCCCTCACCAATCTGGTGACACAGAGCCCACCCCTCACCAATCTGGTGACACAGAGCCCCCCCTCACCGATCTGGCGGCACAGGGCCCCCCCCAGCTGCCGGGCCCCGCTGAGCAGCAGCCGCAGCACCGTGTCCCTTGTCCCCGCGTCCCCCCGCGACAGCTGCAGCAGGACATTGGCCGCGTCCTCCAGCCCCTCCTCCGAGCACGAGTGCGACGTCAGCACCTGGGGGGGACACACGGGAGGGTTGGGGACACCTGGGGATGGCAGGGGACAGCAGGACACCCCCCGTACCCAGCCCAGCACCCCCCGGTACCTCCACGGAGAGCTGGAGCTGGCTCTCGGTCAGGCCCGTGGCCGCCAGCCGGGGGTCGGAGCCACCCTCGGGGACCTTGGCAGGGGACTTGGAGCTCTTGGCAGGGGCTGGGGACAGCGGGGACATGGTGGTGGGGTGGTGGCAGTGGGTGGGAGATGCCACCGAGGCCATCACCACCCACCTCACCCTGTGTCTGTTGTGACCCCCTGCGTCCCTGTCACCATGTCCCATCCTGGCACTGCATCCCATCCATGTCCTATCTGTGTCCCATCCCTGTCCCTGTTCTCACGTCCCATTCCTGTTCCCACGTCCCCATCCCCATGTCCCCATCCAATCCCAGTCCCCATGTCCCCCTCTGCATCCCAGTGCTCTCATCTGTCCCCATGTCCCCATCCCCATGTTCCCACCCTTGTCCCTGTTGCCACATCCCACCCCAGTCCCCCTGTTCCTATGTCCCGTATGTGTCCGCTCCATGTCCCCATCCCCATATCCCATCCCTGTCTCTGTGTTCACACCACATAACCCCCTGTCCCCATCCCTGTCCCCAACCTTGTCCCAGCCCCCATCCCCCTATCCCTCTCCCCATCCCTGTCCTCATCCCAGCCCCCATCCCCCTGTCCCCATCCTCATCCCTGTCCCCATCCCCATCCCTGTCTCCATCTCCCTGTCACCATCCCTGCCCCCTGTTCCCAACCCCCTGTCCCCATTCCCATCCCTGTCCCCCTGTTCCTGTCTCCCTGTCCCCCTATCCCATCTCTGTCTACGTGTTCACACCACATATCCCCCTGTCCCCTGTCCCTATCCCTGTCCCCTTATCCCCATCCCTGTTCCCTGTCCCCATCCCTGCCCCCCCGTCCCATCCCCATCACTGTCCCTCTGTCCCCATCCCTGTCCCCATCCCCATGTCCCATCTCCCCACCCGTCCCCCTGTCCCCATCCTCATCCCCCTGTCCCTGTCCCAGGCCTCATCCATCTGTCCCCATCCCTGTCCCCCTGTCCCCATCCCCATGTCCCCATCCCTGCCCCCTTCCCCCTGTCCCTCTGTCCCCATCCCTCTCCCCCGTCCCCATCTCCTCATCCCCGTCCCCCATCCCCATCCCCAAACTCACCCGCAGTTCCTCCAGCTGCGGCCGCTCCTCCTCCTCCTCCTCCTCCGTTTCCCCCTTGTCCCGGGGGGCTCCCGGGCGCTGTCCCTGTCCCCGTCCCCGTCCCTGTCCCCCCCCCTGCAGCGGGCGGGGCGGGCGCGGGGGGGGCGGGGGCTCCGTTCTGGGGCGCTGCCCCCCCCTCGCCGGCCTTGCCCCCCTCGGGGAGGGCGATGGAGATGAGGGACAGGAGGCGCAGCAGCTTCTCGGTGAGGAGGGGGCTGCGCCGGATGACGCCGTGCGACAGCATGTTCATCAGCTGCCCCAGGGGCGACGCCTCCAGGCCCCCCCCGGCCGCCTCGGGCTCGGGACCCCCCCCGCCGCCCCCCGCCCGCGCCGACCCCTTCCCCTTCCGGCTCACGTTCATGTTGTCCAGCTTGACCAGCAGGTCCCAAAAATCGGTGGACAGCGAGCCGGATTGGGACTGGGGGGGCAGGGATTGGGAGGGGGCGCCGGTGGTGGGGGGGGGAGGCGGTGGGGGTGCTGGTGGGGTTTGGGGGGGTGGTGGGGGAGGGCAAGGGCTGCCCCCGGATTTGGGGGGGCCGCGGTCGCGCTCCGGGTCGGTGGCAGGGTCTCGGCCTCGTTGTTGGGTGAAGTGGCTGGGGAAGACCTGGAGGGGAACAGGGGGTTTTAAGGGGGGGATGATGACCCCAAAACTACCCCAAAACTGCCCCAAACCATACCTAAACTACCCCAAAGCTACCCCAAAACCACCCCAGAGTCCCCTATGCCCCCATCCCAGGAGGTTTCAGTCACCCCCACAGGTTTTGGGGATCCTCCCCCCCCAGGTGATGCTCCCTGTGCCCCTGGGAGGGACCCCAAATATGGGGAAGGGACCCCAAATATGGGGAATGGACCCCAAATATGGGGAATGGACCCCAGTTGTGCCTCCCCCTGCCCCCAAAGCACCCCCAGGTGTGGGGGGCCCTCAGCTCCACCATGGAATGTTCCAGTGCCCCCCACACTTTCTCCAGTGACCCCCAGAGGTGCCCAGCTACCCCTTAATGTGCCCTGGTGCCCCCCAAAATGTCCCGAAGAAACACCAAGACCCCTCAAGGAACCTCCCAGAAACTCAATATTGTTCTCCAATTTCCCCTGAACAGCCCCAAACCACCCCTTAATGCGCCAAAACCCTTTCAGAAACCTCCCAAAAACCCAATTATGTTCCCCAATTTCCCCAAATAGCCCCAAAGCACCTCTTAACATGCCAAAATACCTTCAAGGAACCTTCCAGAAACCCAATAATATTTCCCAATTTCCCCCAAAGCACCACTTAATGTGCCAAAATACCTTCAGGGACCTTCCCAAAAACCCAATAATCTTCCCCAATTTCCCTGGAACAGCCCCAAACCACCCCTTAACGTGCCAAAAACCCCTCAAGAAACCTCCCAGAAACCCAATAACATTTCCCAATTTCCCCCGAAGCACCCTTTAACGCGCCAAAACCCTTCCAGAATCCTCCCAAACACCCAATTATGTTCTCCAATTCCCCCTGATCAGTTCCAAACCACCTCTTAAAGTGCCAAAATACCGTCAAGGAACCTTCTAGAAACCCAATAACAGGCTCTAGCGTTCCCCAAAGAGCCCAAAATCCCCCTTAACGTGCCAAAACCCTTCCAAGAAACCTCCCAAAAACCCACTAACGTTCCCCAAGAGCCCCAAACCCGCTCCATCGCCCCACCTTGGCCAGCTGGATGAGGGTGTCCAGCACGTGCCGGCACACCACGGGCGCGGCCTGCGGGTGGATGTGCACGGCGGAGCCGGCGGCCGCCGCGTGTTTCTCCGTGTGCTTGCGCCCGGGCACGCGCTGGATCTGGAAGATGTTGGTCCTGCAGCCCAAGGCGGCGTCCATGGACACCGAGAGCCACGAGAGCTGCCCGGAGCTGCGCGACTCCATGCGGTGCAGCAGGTCCAGCCCGCGCGGCTCCGCGGCCGAGCCGGGCCCGGCGCGGCTTCCGCCGCCTCCGCCGCCTCCACGGCCCCGCGGCCGCTCCTCCGTGCCCGGGCCGGGGGTCCCGCGAGGGGTCTCGAGGCACAGCTCGCTCTCGCTGCTGCGCTGCAGGATGGACAGGAGGCTGCGCACCACCCAGCCCCGCGTGGGAGCGTGGTAGCAGAGGTTGCGCAGGACGCGGTGCAGGCGGCTCGTGTTCAGCTTGGGCTCGTCCACAAACAGCAGCACCAGCAGGCAGGACAGAGCCTCGTGGTCCAGCAGGAGCCGCCCACGGAGGCGGAGGAGGCTGTCCACGCTGCTGCCCGCCGGCCTGGGGGTGGGGGACAGCCAAGTGTGACCCAGAGTGACCCAAAACAGACCCAAAACAGACCCCAAAGTGACCCCAAACTGTCCTGTCCACGCTGCTGCCAGCTGGCCTGGGGATGGGGGATAGGCAGGAGTGACCCAAAATGACCCAAACCAGACCCCAAACTGGCCCAAACCAGACCCCAAACTGGCCCAAACCAGACCCCAAACTGGCCCAAAACAGAGCCCAAACTGGCCCAAAACAGAGCCCAAACTGTCCCTAAACTGCCCTGTCCACGCTGCTGCCTGCTGGCCTGGGGATGGGGGATAGCCAGGAGTGACCCAGAGTGACCCAAAACAGACCCCAAAAAGACCCCAAACTGCCCTATCCACATTGCTGCCTGCCGGCCTGGGGATGGGAAATAGCCAAAAGTGACCCAAAACAGAGCACCAAACCAGCCCCAGACTGACCCTGAACTGTCCTGTCCATGCTGCTGCCCGCTGGCCTGGGGGTGGGGGATAGCCCAAAGTGACCCAAAATGACCCAAACCAGCCCCCAAACTGGCCCAAAACAGACCCCAAACTGACCCTAAACTGCCCTGTTCACGCTGCTGGCTGCCGGCCTGGGGATGGGGGATAGGCAGGAGTGACCCAAAGTGATCCAAAATGACCCAAAACAGAGCACTAAACCAGTCCCAGACCGACCCTGAACTGTCCTGTCCACGCTGCTGCCTGCTGGCCTGGGGGGACAGCCGAGACTGACCCCAAACTGACCCCAAATTGACCTAAACTGACCCGAAAATTGCCTCTCCATGTTGCTGCCCACCAGCCTGGGGATGGGGGATAGGCAGGAGTGACCCAAAACAGACCCCAAACTGGCCAAAATCAGACCCCAAACCAGCCCAAAAGAGACCCCAAACTGACCCAAAATTGCCCTGTCCCCACTGCTGCCTGCCGGCCTGGGGGGACAGTCGAGACTGACCCCAAACAGACTAAAACTGACCCCAAATTGACCTAAACTGACCCAAAACAAGACCCCAAACTGCTCTGACCACGCTGCTGCCTGCTGGCCTGGGGACACGGTTATACCCCAATTGATCCAAAACTGACCCCAAACCAACCCCAAACAGACCCAGACACCCCTTACCCTCTGAGGCTGTCACCCCCACCCCACAACCATGTCCCCACAGCTGTGCCCCCCACCCCACTGACCTGCTGTGACCTCAACCCCACAGCTGTGACCCCAGAGCTGTTCCCCCACCCCACAGCTGGAACCCCACAGCTGTGACCCCACCCCAGAGCCATGTCCCCACAGCTGTGCCCCCACCCCACACTGACCTGCTGTGCCCCCACCCCACAGCTGTGCCCCCGCCCCACTGACCTGCTGTGGGTGCCGGTGCCCCCCACGTGGAAGGTGCCCCCTCTCTGCACTGCCAGCCGCGTGTACTGAACACCCCGGTTGCCGCTGAGCCGGCTGGTGAACGCTGCGGGGACAGGGACAGCAGTGTCACACAGTGGGACATGGCATGGACTGGGGACACCGGGGATGGGTCACACACTGGGGACACCGCGGATGTGTCACACAGTGGGGACACGGCATGGACTGGGGACACCGGGGATGTGTCACACACTGGGGACACCACGGATGTGTCACACAGAGGGGACACAGCATGGAATGGGGACACCAAGGATATGTCACACACCAGGGACACCGGGGACACGTCACACACCAGGGACACAGCATGGAATGGGGACACCGGGGATGTGTCACACAGCAGGGACACGGCATGGACTGGGGACATGTCATGCACTGGGGACACCAGGGATGTGTCACACAGAGGGGATACGGCATGGACTGGGGACACTGGGAAAGTGTCACACACCAGGGACACCGGGGACATGTCACACAGCAGGGACACTGGTGATGTGTCACACACTGGGGACACCAGGGATTTGTCACCCAGGGGGGACATGTCCCATACTGGGGACAGGGGGAAACTGACGGAATCAGGGTGGGGACACAGGGAATGGGGAGCAGAGGGAACTGGGGGGAGGCTGAAGGAACTGGGGGGGACACAGAGGGAACTGGGGACGGCAGAGAGAATTTGGAACACAGAGAGAATTGTGGGAACTCAGGGATTCGGGGGGACACAGAGGGATTTGGGGGACAGAGGGAATTGTGGGGCCAGAGGGATTTGGGGGGACACAGAGAGCACTGGGAACACAAGAGGGAATTGTGGGGACACAGAGGGATTTGGGGGGACAGAGAGAATTGTGGGGACACAGAATTGTGAGGGACAGATGGATGTGAGGGAATTCAGGGGGGACACAGAACGGTGAGGGACACAGAGGGATTTGAGGCAATACGGGATTTGAGGCAATACAGGATTTTGGGGGGGACACAGTTCAGAGAACTGTGGACACAGAGGGATTTGAGGGGACACAGAATTGTGGGGGATGCAGTGGGATTTGAGGTGACATAGAGGGATTTGGGGGGACACAGAGGGATTCAGGGGGACACAGAGGGATTCAGGGGTCAGCAGGCCAGGTCTCCCCCGCTCACCGGGGCTGCGCAGGATGGCCGAGAGCGCCGAGGTGCTGGAGTGGCCGAAGAGGCGCTCGTGCATGAGCTGCCGCTGCCGCGCCTCCTGCTCGCGCCGCAGCGCCTGCGCCTCGGCCGCGATGTCCGGCGGCATCACGGCCAGCACCGAGTCCTCCATGTCCTCCAGCACCGAGCGCCGCAGCTCCGACGGCAGCGTCTGGATGAACGTCACCGGGTCCATGGGCGCATCCGAGCCCGTGGCCTGAGCCAGCTCCCGCCGCTGCTGCTCCGCCCGCTGCTGCGCCAGCACCTGTGGGGTGGGGACAGCAGGCGCTGGGACACGGCCGGACAGGATGGGGACACGGCCAGAGAGAGCAGGGCCATGTGGGGGTGTGGCACAAAGAGGCCACGCCCCTAAGGGGACACGCCTCAAAGAAGCCACACCCCTATAGGAACATGTCCCAAAGAGGCCACACATTATAGGGACATGTCCCAGAGAGGCCATAGCCCTACGGGGACGGACGTGTCCCAAAGAGGGCACACCCCAAGAGGCCACGCCCCAAAGAGACCACACCCTGAGAGACCATGCCCCAAAGAGGCCACACCCCTATGGGGACGTGTCCCAAAGAGGCCACATTCTTATGGGGACATGTCCAAAAGAGGCCACACCCCAAAGAGGCCACACCCTGAGAGACCATGTCTCAAAGAGGCCACACCCTGAGAGACCACGCCCCAGAGGCCACACCCCTATGGGAATGTGTCCTAAAGAGGCCACACCCTGAGAGACCACAGCCCCATGAAGACATGTCCTAAAGAGGCCACACCTCTATGGGGACATGTCCCAAAGAGGCCACACCCCTGAGACCACACCCATCCTTTAGTCCTACCTAAAGCCACACCCAACCCATAGCCCCACCCCAAGACCACACCCAACCCATAGCCCCACCCCAAGACCACACCCAACCCATAGTCCCACCCCAAGACCACACCCAACCCATAGCCCCACCCCAAGACCACACCCAACCCGTAGCCCCGCCCACTTTTTGGCCACACCCACCTCCTCCTGGATGGCCGGGGGCAGCGCCGCCAGGAACTCGGGGCTGACCTCGGTCAGGCCGGGATTGGCCACCACGGGCGGGGCGGGGCTGGCGGCGGGCGGGGCCCGCGCGGGTGGGCGGATCCCCAGCTGGTTCTGCAGCACCTCCCGCCTGATGTCATCAGGCAACGCCGCCAGGAAGGAGGGGTCCACGCCCTCGGGGAGGCTGATCCCTGTGACACAGCGGGGACACGTTGGGGACACTCAGGGAATGGACTGGGACTTTCCAGCGATGTCCCTAAAAGCCTTCGGGGACATCCTGAAATCCCTCAGGGACACCCTGAAACCATCAGGGACATGTTGGGGACACCCTGGGGAATGGATTGGGACCTTCCAGCGATGTCCCTAAAAGCCTTTGGGGACAGCCTGAAACCATCAGGGGCACCCTGAAACCATCATGGATACGTTGGGGACACCCCAGGGAATGGATTGGGATCCTCCAGGGCTGCCCTGAAACTCCCTGGAACTCCCAGGGATGTCCCTAAAAGTGTTTGGGGACACTCTGAAATCTCTCAGGGACACCCTGGAACCTCCAGGGACATCCCTAAAAACCCCCAAGAACATCCCTAAAAACCTCTCAGGGACATCCTAAAATCCCTCAGGGACACCCCAAAACCATCAAGAACACCCTGGAACCCCCAAGGACATCCCTAAAAACATGTCAGGGACACCCCAAAACCATCAGGGACATCCCTAAAAACCTTCAGAGACACCCCAAAACACACGGGGACGCCTTCAAAACCTTCATGGGCAACCTGAAACTTCCAGGGACACCCCAAAAACCTCCCAGGGAGCCTCAGAAACAGCACAGGGAGGCTCCAAAATCCCCGGGGGGACAGGGGGTTCTGGGGGGTGACAGAGGGGACACGAGGCAGGGGGGCGGGATGTGGTGACACTGAGCGGCCACAGGGGACACAGGACTGGCCAGAGGGGACACAGGGGTGTCAGTGACCGGTGACAGGGGACACAGGGGTGTCACTGAGAGGGGACACAGAGGTGTCACTGACAGGTCAGAGGAGACACAGAGGTGTCAGTGACCAGTGACGGGGGACATAGAGATGTCACTGACTGGCCAGAGGGGACACAAGGGTGTCACTGAGAGGTGACACAGGGGTGTCACTGAGAGGGGACACAGAGGTGTCACAGACCAATGACAGGAGACACAGGGGTGTCACTGAGAGGGGACACAGAGGTGACACTGAGAGGGGACACAAGGGTGTCACTGACCAGTCAGAGGGGACACAGGGGTGTCACTAAGAGGGGACCCAGGGGTGTCAGTGACCAGTGACAGGGGACACAGGGCTGTCACTGACCGGCCAGCGGATCCTCCTCCTCGCTGCTGGTGGACGGCAGCGGCTCCTCCAGGATCCCCCGCGAGTCGGCCCCAGAAATGGCCCCGGCCGAGTCCCGGGTGGACGAACTCTCTGAGGATGAGGCTGGGGGGGAGCTGGGGGTGACATCACAGAGCTGTGACATCAGCGAGGGGGGACACCCCAAAACCACGAACCCCTCCAAAACCACAATCCCACCCCAAAACCACAATCCCACCCCAAAACCACAATCCCCCCCAAAACCACAATCCCACCCCAAAACCACAATCCCACCCCAAACCACAATCCCACCCCAAAACCACAATCCCCCCCAAAACCACAATCCCCCCCAAAACCACAATCCCACCCCAAAACCACAATCCCACCCCAAAACCACAATCCCACCCCAAAACCACGACCTCCCTCGTTTCCACTGAGCTCTCACCTATCGTCCGGAGGCTGAGCGGTGTCGGGGGGTGCAGGAGGGGGTCCTTGAGGGGTTCCAGGGGGGTTTTGGGGGGCTGTGGGCGCAGAGGAAGCCCCCCCAGACTCTTCCAAGGTGCAGGAGGCCAAGCTGGAGGTGTCCATGGGGGATCCCTCCAGCTGGCTGCTCACGGCCGTCAGCGCGTCCGAGTCCTCCGCCCGCTCCGGGGACAGCGACGCTGGATGGGGGGGGGGACAGGACACTGGAGCTCCCCCAAATCTGGGGAGATTTTGCCCCACCCCAAAAAGGAGAAAAACCCAAAAAACTCAAAGGATCCCCCCAAAAATCGAGCACTTACTGATGGTGGGGGCGGGTGACAGCTCCATCTGAGTGGCCTCGGCGTCCTGGGGGGGTCGTCCGGGCCCCCCCCCTTCGTGTTCGGGGGGCTGGGGGGGGCGAGCGGGGATTTGGGGGGCTCCAGGGGGGGGGTCTGGGGGGGTCGGCGTCGGTTCCAGCATCACCAGGGTCCGGTGGGGACCGGGAGGGGGGGTCTCTCCCGGGGTCCCGCTGTGTTCTGGGAATGGGGGGTGGGACACACGCAGGCATCAACATTGGGGGGGGACCCAGAAATTTGGGAGCCCCCCCCCCCAACCCTACCCCACACCCCAAAACCTCCCTTTTTTCCCCATTTTGGGGGATCCCAGACATCCAGCTGTGCCCGAAAATGAGAGGGGGATCCCAGTGTGGATAGGAGGGGGTCTGGGGGGGAAAGACACAATTCTGGGGGGGAAAAGGAGACAATTTTGGGGGGAGAAGGAGACAATTTTTGGGGGGAGAAGGAGAAAATTCTGGGTGGGGAGAAGGAGAAAATTTTAGAGGGAGAAGGAGAAAACTTTAGGGGGAAAAGGAGACAATTCTGGAGAGGAGGAGACAATTTTGGAGGGGAAAAGGAGACAATTTTGGGGGAGAGGAGACAATTTTGAGGAGAGAGGAGAAAATTTTGGGAGGGAGGAGAAAATTTACAGGGAATTTTGGGGAGGGGAGGAAACAACTTAGGGCAGGGCACACCCCACCCCTATAACTAAACCACTCCCCCCAAATCCCATCAACCCCCTCAAATTCCCCATTCAACCCCTCCCTAAAACCCCCCAAAAACCCTTCAAAACCCCCAAATTTCCCCAATTTAACCCCTCTCTGCCCCCACCCTGCACGTGCTGGTGGGGCGAGGGGATGTCTAACCCCCCTCCCTCGCCGCTGCAGCCCCCCAGGACCCCCGGGACCCCCCGGCTCCGGCGGCGCGCGCCGCGCGAGGAAGACAGTAGAATGTATAGTTATCTCCGAGACGGGGGTGTGACCCTCCAACTATACAATCTACTACCTCAGCCCGCGCGGCGCCAGCTCCAGGGGGGGATTTGGGGGTGTTTTTGGGGGGTTTTCCAGCTGTTGAAGTGTTTTTGGGAGAGGGGATCCAGGTGAGCTGGAGGGATTTACCTGGCGGGGTGACGTCGGCCGAAGCGGGGCCGGCTTTGGACGCCGCGTCCTGCTGGGAGATTGGGAGGGTGGGGAGTGAAGGAGGGACCCTTCCCCACATTTCTGGGAGGGTTTTTTATGGGGGTGGGGGGTTTTTTGGGGGTCTCTCACCTGAGCTTCGGCGCCGTCCTTGTCCTCGGGGCCGCGCTCGGCGCCTTTGGCCTCGTCCTCGGCCGCCTGGCGCCGGCGCTTCTCGCGCCGCTCGTCCAGCTCTGCCAGGATGGGCACCTTCACCACTGGGGGGAGAAAAATGGGGGGTTTGGGGTGTGTGGGACCCCCAGGGTGGGCACCTTCACCACTGGGGGGGGGGGGGGGAATGGGGGGTTTGGGGGAGAAATGAGGGGGTTTGGGACATGTGGGACCCCCAGGGTGGGCACCTTCACCACTGAGGGGGGGAAATGGGGGGTCTGGGGTGTGTGGGACCCCCAGAATGGGCACCTTCACCACTGGGGGGGGATAAATGGGGGGGTTTGGGGTGTGTGGGACCCCCAAGATGGGAACCTCGATCAGTGCCAGTGGGCAAGTGCAGCATGTGGGACCCTCAGGATGGGCACCTTCACCACTGGGGGGGATAAATGGGGAGTTTGGGGTGTGTGGGACCCCCAGGATGGGCACCTGGACCACTGGGGAGGGAAATTGGGGGGTTTGGGGTGTGCCGGGACCCCAGGACGAGCACCTTGATTAGTGTGGGGAAACTGGGGGGGTTTGGGGTGTGTGGGACCCCCAGGATGGGCACCTTGACCACTGCGGGGGGAAAATGGAGGGGTTTGGGGGAGAAACTGGGGGGTTTGGGGTGTATGAGACCCCCTGGATGGGCACCTTGACCACCTGAAGAGGAAGGAAGGGTGAGGCTCAGGGGTCTGGGGGCTTTCCCGGGGGTCTCACCAGACACGCAGTCGTGCATGCTCTCGGCGTCCAGGACCTTGCACTCCTCGGTCCAGCGCGTCAGGGCCGTGGGGATGCTGGACAGGGTCCCTGGGGGGGGATGGGAGCTTTCGAGGCTGCAGAGGCCACGCCCCCAGTGGGACCACGCCCATCTCAAGACTGTCAATCAGCCAAGCCCACTCTCCCCAGACCACACCCCATTAAGCCCCGCCCATTTCCACAACAGACCACACCCCACTAAGCCCCACCCCTTTCCCTACAGACCACACCCCCTTAAGCCCCATCTCCTCTTCAGGGCCCCGCCCCTGCTGTGTCCCTGTGTCTGTGCTGTGTTTTGGGGGTCTCTCCCTGTCCCCCTGTGTCTCCAGGTGCCCCCCAGGCGTCCTCAAGTATCCCCAGGTGCCCCCAGATGTGCCCACTCGCCTGCCCCGGCCGTGGGTGTCCCCACTGTGACCAGGTGTCCCCATGTATCCCCATGTCCCCAGGTGTCATCAGGTGTCTCCAGGTGTGCCCAGGTATCTCCAGGTGTGCCCAGGTACCCCAAGGTGTGCCCAGGTGTCTCCAGGTGTGCCCACTCGCCTGCCTGGCTGTGGATGTCCCCCCTGTCCCCAGGTGTGCCCAGGTACCCCAAGGTGTCCCACTCATGTCCCTAAAGTGTGCCCAGGTGTCCCCCGCATGTCCCCAGGTGCATCCCCAGTTGTGCCCAGGTACCCCAAAGTGTCTCCAGGTCCCCCCAGGTGCCCCCAGGTGTGCCCACTCGCCTGCCTGGCTGTGGGTGTCCCCTCCCTGTCCCCAGGTGTCCCCAGGTGCCCCCAGGTGTGCCCACTCGCCTGGCTGGCTGTGAGTGTCCCCTCCCTGTCCCCAGGTGTCCCCAGGTGCCCCCAGGTGTGCCCACTTGCCTGCCCGGCCGTGGGTGTCCCCACTGTGACCAGGTGTCCCCATGTATCCCCATGTCCCCAGGTGTCCCCAGGTGTCCCCAGGTGCCCCCAGGTGTGCCCACTCGCCTGCCTGGCTGCCCGCGCTGCCCTGCTCGTGGAAGAAGTCGTCCAGCAGCTCGTCGTCGGAGCGGGCGATGATGTGAACGTCCTCGTTGCCCACCAGCAGCCGCGCCCGGCCCCGCTCTGCAGCGGGAGGCTGCTGCTCAGCTGCAGGATGTCCGCGGCCGCCCGAGGGGCCCAGGAGCCTGCAAAGAGGGTCAGGGGGGGTTAATGGGGGTTTTGGGGGGCACGGGGGGGGTTAATGCAGGTTTTGGGGGGCTCAGAGGGGGTGTGGGACCCCCAGTTAGGGCCACAGCCTGGCTGCTGCCCAGCTGCAGGATGTCCACGGCCGCTGAGGGGCCCAGGAGCCTGGGGAGGGGGTCAGGGGGTGTTAATGAGGGTGTGGGACCCCCATTTGCTGGCACAGCCTGGCTGCTGCCCAGCTGCAGGATGTCTGTGTCTGCTGAGGGGCCCAGGAGCCTGGGGAGGGGGTCAGGGGGTGTTAATGAGGGTGTGGGACCCCCAGTTAGGGGTGTGGGACCCCCATTTGGTGGCACAGCCTGGCTGCTGCTCAACTGCAGGATGTCTGCGTCTGCTGAGGGGCCCAGGAGGCTGGGGAGGGGGCACAGGGGGTCAGGGGAATGTTGAGGGGCTCAGGGGGTTTGTGGGACCCCTGGCTGGGGCTGTGGCACAAGCCCAGGTAGTGGATGGTGACCCCAAGGGAGCTCTGGCCATTGCTGAGAGTGGTCACTCACAGCTGGAAGATGAGGGGGGATCTGGATGACCCCAAGGGGGTTTGAGGGTGCTCCCTGGGGAATTTGGGTGAACCCAAGGGGGTTTGGTGGTGTTCTCTAGGGGACTGGATGACCCCAAGGGGTCTCTGGACATTTCCAGAAGTGGTCACTCCCTGCTAGAGGATTGGGGGCGGTTGGGGGCTGCTCCCTGGGAGGATTTGGGTGTTCCCAGGGGGGTCTGGATGAGCCCAAGGGGTCTCTGGACACTCCCAGCAGTGGTCACTCACTGCAGCAGGATTGGGAGGAGTTTGGGGGTGCTCCCAGGGGGAATTTTGGGTGACCCCAAGGGGTCTCTGGCCACTGCCCCCAGTGCTCACTCACCGCTGCAGGATCAGGGCGGGTTTTGGGTGTTCCCAGGGGGATTTGGGTGACCCCAAGGGGGTTTCTGGCCATCACTCACCACTGCAGGATCAGGGCGGGTTTTGGGTGTTCCCAGGGGGATCTGGGTGACCCCAAGGGGGTTTCTGGCCATCACTCACTGCTGCAGGATCAGGGTGGGTTTGGGGGTGTTCCCAGGGGGATTTGGGTGACCCCAAGGGGGTTTTTCTGGCCATCACTCACCGCTGCAGGATCAGGGCGGGTTTTGGGTGTTCCCAGGGGGATTTGGGTGACCCCAAGGGAGTTTCTGGCCATCACTCACCGCTGCAGGATCAGGGGGGGGTTTGGGGGGTGTTCCCAGGGGGATTTGGGTGACCCCAAGGGGGTTTCTGGCCATCACTCACCGCTGCAGGATCAGGGTGGGTTTGGGGGTGTTCCCAGGGGGATTTGGGTGACCTCAAGGGGGTTTTTCTGGCCATCACTCACCGCTGCAGGATCAGGGCGGGTTTTGGGTGTTCCCAGGGGGATTTGGGTGACCCCAAGGGGGTTTCTGGCCATCACTCACTGCTGCAGGATCAGGGGGGGTTTTGGGTGTTCCCAGGGGGAATTTTGGGTGACCCCAAGGGGGTTTCTGGCCATCACTCACTGCTGCAGGATCAGGGCGGGTTTTGGGTGTTCCTAGGGGGATCTGGGTGACCCCAAGGGGGTTTTTCTGGCCATCACTCACC
Organism: Ammospiza maritima maritima; assembly: GCA_036010785.1. Lineage (NCBI taxonomy): Eukaryota > Metazoa > Chordata > Aves > Passeriformes > Passerellidae > Ammospiza > Ammospiza maritima. Next base: position 791,682 of record CM069700.1, on the reverse strand, counting down.
ACTGCAGGATCAGGGGGGGGTTTTGGGTGTTCCCAGGGGGAATTTTGGGTGACCCCAAGGGGGTTTCTGGCCATCACTCACTGCTGCAGGATCAGGGGGGGTTTTGGGTGTTCCCAGGGGGAATTTTGGGTGACCCCAAGGGGGTTTCTGGCCATCACTCACCGCTGCAGGATCAGGGGCGGGTTGGGCTGCCGTGCCCCCGGGTAGTGCACGTGGATGGTGTGCCCGGCGTTGGCCGTCAGCTGCCGCAGCGTGCGCTGGCTCCGGCCCAGCCCCTGCGCCAGGCGGGCGCCCCCCGGGCCGGCCCCCAGCCCCAGCCCCCCCGTGCTCCGCGTGCCGCACCAGCAGAGGGTGGCTGGCCGGGATGTTCCCGGGGGACGGAGGGATGTCGGCTGGAAAGGGGGGAAATGGGGGTTAGGCACCCCAAAAAAAACAAGGGAATTGGGTAAAACACCCCAAAAACCACAGGGAGGATGGAAATGGGGGTTAAACACCCCAAAAAACCATGGGGAGAGCAGAAACAGGGGGTCAGATACCCCAAAAACCATGGGGGGGGGAATTGGGGGAAAACACCACAAAAACCATGGGGAGGGGGGAAATGGGGAGTCAGACACCCCAAAAACCACAGGGAGGGAAAAAAGGGGTCAGACACCACAAAAAACATGGGGGGAATTGGGGAAAACATCCCAAAAATCACAGGGAGGAAAATGGGGGGTCAGACACCCCAAAAACCATGGGGGAGGGGGAAATGGGGGGTCAGACACCCCAAAAACCACAGGAAAGAATTGAGAAACACCCCAAAAAACCCCAAGAAGGGGGAAAAACACCCCAAAAACCACAGGGAGGAACTGGGAAACACCCCAAAAAACACAGGGAGGAATTCGGGGCTGGGGCAAAACACCCCACAAACCACTGAGAGGGGAAGAACTGGGGGGTCAGGGGGTGACCCAATTCCCGCCCACACCCAAAATCCACGGGGAAAACAAAACTAGGGGGAGGGTGTGACCCCTTCCTGACCCCCCCAGGGTGACAAACAGGGGTGGGGACACCCCATTTTCCCCCCCACCCCGATCCCATAGGGAGCCCAACACCCCCAGGTCACTCCAGCCCTGCGACAACCCCAGAGCCCTGGGGACCTCCCAGTCCCTCCCAGTGTCCCCAAATCCCCTCCCAGTCATTCCCAGTCTATCCCAGTGCCCCCCAGCCCCCTCCCTGTGCCTCCCAGTCTCTCCCAGCATCCCCAAATCCCCTCCCAGTGGCCCCCAATCCCCTCCCAGTCTATCCCAGTTCCCTCCCAGTGTCCCCAGATCCCCTCCCAATCCTTCCCAGTGTCCCCAAACCCCCCCCAGTCCTTCCCAGTTCCCTCCCAGTCTATCCCAGTTCCCTCCCAGTGCCCTCCAGTCTCCTCCCACTCTCTCCCAGGGCCCCCCAGGCCCCTTTCCCAGTCTATCCCAGTTCCCTCACAAGTCCCTCCCAGTGCCCTCCAGTCCCTCCTCGTCCTTCCCAGTCCCTCCCAGTGTCCCCCAATCCCCTCCCAGTCCCTCCCAGTCCCTCCCAGTCCCGTACTGGGGCTGGAGAACATGTTGTCGAACTCGATGATGAGGTCGTCGTCGCGGTCGAAGCGCTCGAAGCGCACGAGGGGCGAGGCGTTCATGTCGGGGTAATCTTCATCCAGCTCCATCTCCGAGCCATCATCGTCATCCTCCTCCTCCTCACCTTCCTCACCCTCCTCATCGTCCTGGCAGGGCCCACATGGGGGTCAGCAGGCCCCAAATTGGGGGCTTTTGACCCAAAATAGCCCCCTCTGATCCAAAATTGGGGCATTTCACCCCAAAAGAGAACTCCTGACCCAAAATTGGGGGCACCCTGACCCCAAAATGGGGGTACCCCAACCCCAAATGGCAACTCCTGACCTTAAATTGGGGGCAGTTTGACCTAAAACAGGGACCCCAAACCCCAAAAGAGGGACCCCAATCTCAAAATAGACTCCAAGCCCAAAACAGGGAATCCAGCCCCAAAACAGGGACCCCAAACCCAAAAGTCACACCCAGACCCCAAAACAGGGCATCCTGCCCCAAAACAGGGACCCCAACCCAAAACAGGGACCCCAAACCCAAAAGTCACACCCAGACCCCAAAACAGGGCATCCTGCCCCAAAACAGGGACCCCAACCCAAAACAGGGACCCCCAACCCAAAACAGGGACCCCAAACCCAAAACAGGGCACTCCAACCCCAAAACAGGGGACCCTGACCCCAAAACACGGACCCCAACCCCAAAACAGGCCCCTTAACCCCAAAACAGGGACCCCAACATCAAAACAGAGACTCCAACCCCAATAGAAGGACCCCAACCCAAATCAGGGACCCCAACCCAAATCAGGGACCCCAAACCCAAAAGTCACGCCCTGACCCCAAAACAGGGGCACAGCTACAGAGAGAACCCCGTTATTTAGTGGGAACCCCAACCTTTGAGGGTGACCCCGATGTTTTGGGGGCACCCCTGAGTTTTGGGGGGTTCTCAGTGCCTTAACCCCACCTGATCATCCTCATCCTCCTCTTCCTCCTCCTCCTCCTCGTCCTGGCTGTCGTCCTCGTCCTCGTTGCTGCCGCTGCTGTCTTCCTCCTGCGTGTGCTCCTCCTCATCCTCGGGGTCCAGGATGTTCATGGAATCTGTGGGGAGGGGGCAGGGGGGGCTGTAGGACCCTGAGACCCCCCCAAGGACACTCCCAAATCCCCAAATCACAAATTTCCCCTCCCTGATCCCATAAAGGATCCCAAAGCTCCCAGGTCACTCCAGCCCTGGGGACTTCCCAGTCCCTCCCAGTATCTTCCAGTCCCTCCCAGTTCCTCCCAGTTCCTCCCAGTTTCCCCCAGTTCTTCCCAGTCCCTCCCAGTATCTTCCAGTCCCCCCCCCCCGTCCCTCCCAGTATCTCCCAGTTCCTCCCACTTCTTCCCAGTTCCTCCCAGCTCCTCCCAGTCCTTCCCAGTGCCTTCCAGTTCCTCCCAGTGCCTCCCAGTTTCCCCCAGTTCATCCCAGTTCCTCCCAGTATCTTCCAGGGCCTCCCAGTCCCTCCCAATCCATCCCAATCTCTCCCAATCCATTCCCAGTTCCCCCCAGTCCCTCCCAGTGCCCACCCTCACGGTTGGCCTGCAGCGTCGAGGCCTGGCTCAGGTTGGACGGAGCCTCGTCCATCAGAACGTCCTCCTGGGACTCGTCCTCGGCCGAGCGGCTCACTGGGGACAGGGGACAGGGCTGGGGTCACTCTGATGGCCAGGGGTCACTGTGATGGCCAGGGGGTCACTGGTGGTCAGGGGGTCACTCTGATGGCCAGGGGGTCACTCTGGTGGTCAGGGGTCACCCCACTGCCCAGTGGTCACTCTGCTGCCCAGTGGTCACTGCCCAGTGGTCACTATCCAGTGGCCACTCAGCTGCCCAGCGGTCACTCCAATGTCCAGTGGTCACTCAGCCGCCCATTGGTCACTCTGCTCCCCAGCGGTCACTCAGCTGCCCAGTGGTCATTCCTCTGCCCCGTGGTCACTCCCCAGTGGTCACTCTGCTGCCCCGTGGTCACTCCCAGTGGTCACTCTGCTGCCCCGTGGTCACTCCCCAGTGGTCACTCTGCTGCCCAGCGGTCACTCTGCTGTCCCTCACCGATGATGGCGCTGTTGCCGTCGGCCCCGTCCCTCTCCAGCAGTTCATCAATGAGATCCTCCAGCTCATTCTCCACCTGTGGGGGGCACAGGGGGGGTTTGGGGGTGCTGGGGGGCACTCGGGGGTCTCAGGGGAATTTGGGGAGGGGTCCCTGACCTGCATCTCCTGCGTGCTGAGCCCCTCGGGCTGCCCGGCCAGCACCACCGTGTCCCCCTCGGCCTCGCCGTCCATGTCCCCGTCGGCCGCCTCGGCCTGAGCAGCCTCCGCGTCCTCCTCGGGGGGCTCGGGGTCCCCGGGGTCCCCTGGGGGGTGCAGGGGGTCAGGGGGGTGTGGGGGGACAGGGGGTCCTCAAGGGGGTCACAGGGCATGGGGGGACGGGGGGGGGGGTCACAGAGGGGACGGGGGGTCCCCGTGTGCCACCTCCGTGTCCTCCTTGGGGGGCTCGGGGTCCCCGGGGTCCCCTGGGGGGGTCACAGTGGGGGTCATGGGGGTGTGGGGGGACAGGGGGTCCCTCTAGGGTATCACAGGGTGTGGGGGGACAGGGGGGTCACGGAGAGGGACAGGAGGGTCATGGGAGTGTTGGGGTAACAGGAGGGTCCCCTGGGGGGTCACGGGGTTTTGGGGAGACGGGGGAGGTCACAGGGCATGGGGAGACAGGGGGGTCACAGGGGGGCAGCCCCTGGAGGACAGAGAGACAGGAGGGTCCCCTGGGGGGGTCACAGGATACTGGGGAGACAGGGGGGTCACAGAAGGGGACAGGGGGGTCATAGAAGGGGACAAGGGGGGCACCCCTGGAGGGCCAGAGGGACAGAGACAGCAGGGTCTCCTGGAGGGGGTCACAGGGTTTTGGGGGGACAGAGGGGGTCATGGGGGGTGGAGGGGGGACAGGGGGATCCCCCTGGAGTATCACAGGGTGCAGGGGGACAGAGGGATCATGGAGAGGGACAGGGGGATCATGGAGAGGGGCAGGGGGATCATGGAGAGGGACAGGGGGATCATGGAGGGGGACAGGGAGGCACCCCTGGGGGGGTGGGGGGGACAGGGGGTCCTCTGGGGGGGAACAGGTTGGTCATGGGATTTGGGGGGAGCACAGGAGGGGCAGAGGGTGTGGGGTGGACAGGAGGGGTGCAGGGGGGTTATGGGGTGACACTGTGGGCTGTGGGTGTAGCTGTGGGTGACACTGGGGGCTGTGGGGTGACCCGGGGGTCCCAGAGCGGGGGTACCTCCATCGGGGGGCGCAGCCCCCGCCTCGCGGGCGCCCCCGTTGCCCTCGGCCTTGCTCTTGCTGGAGGAGCCCTTGGCCCCGAAGAGCCCGCTGGGCTGGTTCACGATGCGCGACAGCGTCTCCAGCGGCTTCAGCGCCGCGTTCACCGTGTTGGCCATGTTGGGGCTGGGGGGACAGCGCTGGCACCCCAAACGGCACAGACACCCCTAAACCCAGCAGGGACCCCCCCAAACCCGGCAGAGAACCCAAATCCAGCAGGGACCTCTGAACTCGGCAGGGACCCCAAATCCAGCAGGGACCCCAAATCCAGCAGGGACCCCTAAACCCCAAGAAGATCCCCCAAACCCAGCAGGGATCTCCCCCAGAACCAGCAGGAATCCCCCAAACCCGGCAGGGACCCCAAATCCAGCAGGGATTCCTCCCAAACCTATCAGGGACCCCCCCCAAACCAGCAGGGAGCCCCAAACCCCAAAAGGATCCCCTGAACCCAGCAGGGACCCCCAACCCGACAGGGATTCCCCCAGACCCAGCAGGGAGCCCCCCCCAAATCCAGCAGGGACGCCACTGAAGCTCCCCAGGACCCCTGAAAACTCCTCAAGACCCCCCAAAACCACAATGAAGCTCCCACAAAGACCCCTGAAAACTCAACACCCTTCCAAACCTCTGAAAACTCCTCAAGACCCTAATGAAGCTCCCCCAAACCTCCTCAAGACCCCTGAAAAACTCTTAAGATCCCAGCCAAGCTCCCCCAAAAACCCCTGAAAACCTCTCAAGACCCCCCAAAACCCCAATGAAGCTCCCACAAAGACCCCTGAAAACTCCTCAACACCCCAACGAAGCTCCGCCAAACCTCCTCAAGACCCCTGAAAACTCCTCAAAACCCCAATGAAGCTTCCCCAAACCCCCTCAAGACCCCTGAAAACCCCTCAAAATCCCGACCAAGCTCCCCCAAAGACCCCTGAAAACCCCTCAAGACACCCCCGCCAAACCCCCTCGGGCCCCTCACCTGGACAGGTCGAGGCTGTGGGGCACGCGGGCCAGGTCGTTGACCAGCCCCTTCTTGAGGAACAGGCGGATGATGTTGTTCATGCCGTTGTGCGGCGGCTTGGCCGCGCTGCTGTAGAAGCTCGAGGTGGACGGGCACGACTCCATGATGGTGCTGATGATGCACATGACGGCCTGGAGCCTGCGGGGACAGCGCAGCGGTCACTCGGGGGGACAGTGGTCACTCCAGGGCACATGAGTCACTCCAGGGGGACAGGGGACACCAATCATGGTGTGGAGGATAAAGGATGAGAAACAGCGGTCACTTGGGGGGACAGCGGTCATTCCAGGGGGACAGCGGTCACTCCAGGGGGACAGCGGTCACTCCAGGGGGACAGCGGTCACTCAGGGGGACACTGGTCATTCCAGGGGGACAGCGGTCATTCTAAGGTCCAGCGGTCACTCCAGGGGGACAGGGGACACCAGTCATGTTGTGGAGGATAAAGGATGAGAGACAGCGGTCACTTAGGGGGGACAGCGGTCACTTGGGGGGTTATGGGGGGACACTCTGGGGGACAGTGGTCACTCCAGGGGGACAGCGGTCACTCCCAGGGACAACAGTCACTCCAGGGGACACCGGTCACTCCAAGGGGTAAGTGGTCATTCCAGGGGGACAATGGTCACTCCAAGGGGACAGCGGTCACTCCAGGGGGAGGACAGAGGATGAGAGACACCTCAAGGCTGTCTCTGTAGTGACCCCACACTGTCCTCACACTGTCCCCAGGCCACCTCTGCAGTAGCCCCACTGTCCCCATGCCATCCTCACATTGTCCCTTGGCAGGCTCTGCAGTAGCCCCACATTGTCCCCAGCTGTCCCCACACTGCCTCCATGTTGTCCCCATTGTCCCCAGCCGCCCTCACATTGTCCCCATGCTGTCCCCATGTTGTCCCCAGCTACCCCCACGTTGTCCTCAGCTGTCTCCACACTGTCCTCATGCTGTCCTCACACTGTCCCCAGGTGTCCTCACATTGCCCCCATGTCATCCCCATGCCGTCCCCAGGTGTCCTCACGCTGTCTCCAGCTGTCCCCACATTGCCCCCATGCTGCCCCCATGCTGTCCCCACACTATCCCCAGCTGCCCCCACGCTGTCCCCAGACTCCCACTGTCCCCACATTGTCCCCAGCTGCCCCCACATTGCTCCCATGCTGTCCCCACACTGTCCTCATTGCCCTCACACTGCCCCCACTCCCCAGCTATCCCCACAGTGTCCTCAGCTGTCCCCACATTGTCCCCACATTGTCCCCATGCTGCCCCCACATTGTCCCCACCTGTCCCCACATTGCCCCCATGCTGTCCCCATTGCCCCCACACTGTCCCCAGCTGTCCCCACAGTTCCCACGTTGTCCTCACGTTTTCCCCACACTGTCCCCAGCTGTCCCCACATTGCCCCCATGCTGTACCCACACTGTCCCCAGCTGTCCCCACGCTGCCCCCACGTTCTCCCCAGCTATCCCCACACTGTCCCCACATTGTCCCCAGCTGTCCCCACGCTTCCTCAACATTGTCCCAGCTGCCCCCACGCTGTCCCCATTGCCCCCACACTGACCCCAGCTGCCTCCACGTTCTCCCCACACTGTCCCCAGCTGTCCCCACATTGCCCCCATGCTGTACCCCCGTGCTGCCCCCGCACTGTCCCCACACCTGGCGTGTTTCTCGGTGCTCTCGGCCATGGCCAGGGCGCGCCCGAGGGCGGCCTTGACCTCGTTCACCAGGGCCACCTGGGCATCGGTGCCGCTGCCGGCCGCGGCCAGGCTGGCCAGGAAGAGCCGCGCCAGCGCCGGCGTGTCCTTGTCCTCGGCGTTCTGCTGGTGCGGCAGCAGGTGGTCCAGGACAAAGGCCAGCACGCTGCAGTCCTGGGGGGACACGGGGGTCACGCACCCGAACCCACGGCCAGGGGACACAGGGGACCTGGGGGACCTTCGGGGTGAGGGGACCCTGAGCACAGGACTGAGGTGCTTGGGGGACAGAGGACCTGCTTGATGAGGTGGCAGGGGACCCCAAGGTGTGGGGACAGGGACCCCTGAGCACAGGGGACAGGACTGAGGTGTCTGAGGGGACAGGGGACCCCAAGGTGTGGGGACAAGGGACCCCCTAGCACAGGGGACAGGACTGAGGTGTCTGGGGGGACAGCAAACCTGCGACAGGGGAACAGGGGACCCTAATAATCAAGGTGACAAGGCACCTTTCTACAAGGGGTGACAAGTGACACCCCTCCCCATGGTGACAGCAGGTCCCAAAGCACAGGAGGGGTGACAGAACCCACCCAAGCACACCCTGTCAGACACACGGCTGTCCTGTCCCTGTCCCTGGTGTCACCTCCTTGATGAGCTCAGACTGTCCCTCACGGCACACCCTGACAGACACACGGCTGTCCCTGTCCCTCTGGTGTCCCTGTCCTCGCGGTGTCACCTCCTTGATGAGCTGGGACTGCCCCTCTGGGCACACCCTGTCCCCTGTCCCCCCTGGTGGCCTGTCCCCGCGGTGTCACCTCCTTGATGAGCTGGGACTGCCCCTCCCAGCAAGCACACACTGACAGACACACAGCTGTCCCTGTTCTCTGTCCCTGTTCCTGTCTCCTGCCCCCCTGGTGGCCTGTCCCCGTGGTGTCACCTCCTTGATGAGCTCGGACTGGCCCACGCTGTAGCTGTAGTTGGCGATCAGCGCGGCGATGCCCACGTAGGAGCGCACCAGCTCTGCCAGCAGCCGCAGGATGGTCGAGGTGGGCATCAGGGGCTTGGAGCCCCGCGCCCGGCCCCGCTCCTCGCCGCGCTCCCCCTCCTTCTCCTTGCGGCCCTCGCGGCCCTCCTCAGGGCTGGACGCTGTGGGGACACGGGGACAGCGTCAGGGGACAGTCAGGGGACATGGGGACAGGGTCAGGGGACAGTCAGGGGACACGGACAGGGTCAGGGGACACGGGGACAGGGTCAGGAGACAGTCAGGGGACACAAGAACAGCATCAGGCGCCAGGCAGGGCACAGGGTCAGGGGACATGGGGACAGGGTCAGGGGACAGTCAGGAGACATGGGGACAGGGTCAGGGGACAGTCAAGGAGCACGGGGACAGGGTCGGGGGACAGTGAGGGGACATGGGGGAGCAGGGAGTCACAGGAGGGCACAATTAGGGGGTGCAGAGCGCAGGAGGGACGGACAGAGTCTTAAAGACACAGAGGGGACCTTGAGGACCTTGGGGACATGGAGGGGACAGTGGGGGACTCAAGGACTGGACGGCCTGGGGGACCTTGGGCACACAGAGGGGACATCGGATGTGTGGGGATACAAAGAAGATGTTGGAGGGTTTGGGAGTATTGGGGTCACAGGGACATGGGGGGGACATCAGGGGCTCAGGGACACCAGGGGACTCGAGGGGACAGTGCCACCTTCTCCCTGGGGGGTTCCCGAGGGTGGCGTCTCAGCCGCGGCTCCGTCAGCAGCAAAAACCTGGGCCTGGGGGAGCAGGGGGGGATCAGAGCCTGAGGGGGTCCCCAAAACCACACAGACCCCCCCCAGACCCTCAAAACCACCCCTGAGCCCCACCCAAACCACACCTCAGACCCCTCAGCCCCCCCCAACCCCCAAAACCACCCCCAGCACCCCCAAATCACCCCTCAGCCCATCCAAGACCCTCTAAATCCCCTCCCAGCCCCCCCAAACTGCCCCCAGCCCCCCTAAATCTCCTCCCAGCTGCCCCAAATCATCCCCCAGCCCCAACTCCCTCCAAAGCCCCCCAAACCACTCCTCAATCCCCCTAAATCCCCTCCCAGTCCCTTCAAACTCCCACCCCAAACACCCAGATGCCTCTCAGCCCTCCCCAAACTGCCCCCGAGCCCCCCCAAACCACTCCTTAGCCACCCCCAAATCCCTTCCCAATCCCCCCAAACCATCCCTCAGCCCCCCCAAATCCCTTCCCAATCCCCCCAAACCATCCCTCAGCGCCCCCAAATCCCTTCCTAGTCCCCCCAAACCGCCCCTTAGGCCCCCCAGGACCCCCCAAGCCCCCCCAAATCCCCTTACAGCCCCTCAAATCACCCCTCAGCTCCCCCAAACCACCCCTCAACCCCCCCCAAATCCCCTCCCAGCCCCCCAAACCACCCCCCAGGCCCCCCAAACCACCCCTCAGCCCCCCAGAACATGGTCAAGCCCCCCAAATCCCCTCTCAGCGCCCCCAAACCGCCCCTCAATCCCCCCAGGACCCCCCCAAGGCCCCGTACGTTGATGGCGAAGCCGGCAGGGGGGTCGAAGTCGGCGGGCGGGCGGGTGAGGCTGCGGTACTGCTGGTACATGTCGTCCCCAATGTCCGACAGCAGCTGGCTCACCTCGCTGGGCGCCGCGCTCTTGGGGTCCCCCTTGTCACCTGTGTGGGGACACGGCGCTCAGGGGGCACAGGGGGTACCCCCAGAGGGGTTGGGGCACCCTGGTTGCCCCCTATAGGGACACCCCATTTCTGTCCCTATATGGACACCCCAATTCCTTCCCAATAAAAACACCACAACTCCTCCTATATGGACATCCCAATCCCTTCCCTACATGGGACACCCCAATTCTCCCTAGACAGGCACCCCAATTCAATCTCTATTTGGACACCCCAATTCCTTCCCTATATGGACACCCCAATTCCTTCTATATGGGCACCTCAATTCTTTCCCTATATGGACACCCCAATTCTTCCCATATGGGTACCCCAAATCCTTCCCTATATGGACACTCCCATTCCCCTTATACAGACACCTCAATTCCTCCTATATGGACACCTCAATTCCTCCTATATGGACACCCCAATTCTGTCCCTATATGGACATTCCAATCCCTTCCCTGTAGAAACACCACAATTCCCCCTGTATGGACACCCCAATTCCTTCCCTGTATGGACACCCCAATTCCTTCCCTATATGGACACCCCAATTCCTCCTATATGGACACCCCAATTCCTCCCCTGTATGGACACCCCAATTCCTTCCCTGTATGGACACCCCAATTCTGTCCCTATATGGACACCCCAATTCTGTCCCTATATGGACACCCCAATTCTTCCTATATGGACACCCCAATTCCTTCCTATATGGACACCCCAATTCCAGTTCCACATGCACTCCACTTGTCTCTGTGCACCCCAAACCTCCCTGGGGCTGTCTGCCCCCATTATGGGGGTTACCCAAGCCCCCCAAACCCTTGTCAGAGTTTGGCAAACACTCAGGACATCACACAGGACACCCCAATTCCAGTTCCACGTGCTCCCCACTCCTCTCCCTGCACCCCAAACCTACCTGGGGGTGTCTGTCCCATCCCAAGTCCCCCAAACCCTTGTAGGAGTCTGGCAGACACCCGTGGCATCGAGTAGGACACCCCAATTCCTGTTCCCCATGCACCCCAAATTTCTCTGGGGGTGTCTGCCCCCATTGTGGGGGTTCCCCAAGTCCCCCAAACCCTTATCAGAGGCCCAGGACATCACACAGGACACCCACAGGGGCACGGTGGGCACCCAGGGCATTGCACAGGACACCCACAGGGGCACAGTGAGCACCCAGGGCATTGCACAGGACACCCCAAATCCAGTTCCACGTGCACCCCACTCCTCCCTCTGCCCACCCTGAACCTCCTGAGCCCCCCATACCCTCATCAGGGATGTGGTGGGCACCCAGGGCATTGCACAGGACACCCACAGGGGCATGGTGGGCACCCAGGGCATTGCACAGGGGCATGGTGGGCACCCAGGGCATTGCACAGGAGCGTGGTGGGCACCCAGGACATTGCACAGGGGCATGGTGGGCACCCAGGGCATTGCACAGGGGCGTGGTGGGCACCCAGGGCATTGCACAGGACACCCACAGGGGTGTGGTGGGCACCCAGGGCATTGCACAGCACACCCCAAATCCAGTTCCACGTGCACCCCACTCCTCCCTCTGCCCACCCTGAGCCCCCCGTACCCTCATCAGGAGCGTGATAGGCAGCCAGGGCGTTGAGCATGTCGTAGATGACGTCCCGGATGGGCTCGGGGATGGGCGGCAGCGCGGCCGCCTTGGCCGGCGTGGTCTTCACCAGCTGCACCGCGTTGGGGCCCTTGATCCGCAGGTTCTCAAACTCGTCGTCAGAGGCTGGGAAATTGGGGGGGAAATTGGGGGTCAGGGATTTGGGGGGATCCTCAGCGGTGTCGGGTTGGGAATATGGATGAGATGGGATGCTGGTTTTTGGGGGGTGGAGGCACCGCTGGGATCCCCATTCTGAGAGACCCCTGTTCTGAGGGTAAAGGGACCCCTGGGACCTCATTTGTAGGGAGAGAGGCACCCTTGGGACCCCCATTCTAAGGGAAAAAGGATCCCCAGGACCTCATTTTTGTGGGATAAAGGCACCCCTAGAACCCCCATTCTGAGACACCCTTGGAACCCCGTTTTTTGGGCATAAAGGCACCTTGGGATCCCCTCCATGAATCCTCCCAGGACCTCACTACAGATGCCTGGGATTCCACCTATGTTCCTGTCCCCCTTTTAGGAATCCCCCTCACATCCCAGGCCCCTCCCGGAGCCTGTCCCAGGTACTCAGACCCTCCCCAGGATCCCCCACCCCCCTCCAGGAGCCTGTTCCATGTACCAAGACCCTCCCCAGGAGTCCCCCCCATGTTCCAGACCCCCTTCCAGGAGCCTGTTCCAAGTCTCCAGAATCCTTCCTCACATCCCAGACCCCCCTCCAGGAGCCTGTTCCATATACCCAGACCTTCCCCAGAATCCACCCAACAACCCAGGCCCCCTCCAGGATCCCTCCCACATCCCAGACCCCCTCCAGAAGCCCCCCCATGTCCCAGGCCCCCCTCCAGGAGCCTGTTCCATATACCCAGACCCTCCCCAGGTGCTCCCCATGCCCCCTCCAGGAGCGCCATCAATGTCCCCATGACTATCCCCCCTCCAGGAGCCCCTCCAGGATCCAGCCATCATCCCAGCCCCCCTCCAGGAGCCTGTTCCAGGTACCCAGACCCTCCCCAGGATCCCCTCCCACATCCCAGCCCCTCTCCAGGATCCCCTCCCACATCCCAGCCCCTCCCCAGGATCCCCCCCACATCCCAGCCCCCTTCCAGGAGCCTGTTCCAGGTACCCACCCCCACCAGGACCCCCGTGCCCCTCACCGGTGCCGGAGCCGCGTGGCGCGGGCAGGGCGATGCGGATGCAGCCCGTGGCCACCTCGGTGAAGACGTTGGGGCTGCGGCAGGCGGCGGGGCCCAGCACCCGCAGGATGTAATTCACCTCCCGAGAGCCCAGGCTGCCAGAAACCACCCCCGAGGTGGTGCTGCCCGCCCCGCTCGTGGCTGCTGAGCGAACCACCTGGGCACGGGGACATGGCAGGGACATCGTGGGCACGGAGCCAGAGGGGCACCCCCGGGAGAGCTTCCCGTGGGAGCCAGAGCCTCAGAGCCCTCCTTGGCCCTGCTGGCCCCAGAGCGCCAATTCCCAGATTTCCTTGCCCCCTGGATCCCAATTCGCTGATCCCCTTGTCCCCACGATCCCCAGTTCCCTGATCCCCTTGTCCCCATGATCCCCGGTTCCCTGATCTCCTTGTCCCCACGATCCCCAGTTCCCTGATCCCCTTGTCCCTTGCAGCTGCAATCTCCTCTCCCCCAGCCCCCCAATTTCCTCTCCCCCAGCCCCCCCAACTCCCCTCTCCCCTTATCCCCCCACCCCCTCAGCCCCCCAATGCCCTTCCCCTCTCCCAGTTCTCTCTCCCCTCTCCCTTTATTCCCCTCTCCCCCAGCTCCCCAATTTACTCTTTCATTACCCTCAGTTCCCCAATTTCCTCTCCCTCAGCCCACCCCTCTCATCCCCAGCACCCCTATCCCCTCTCCTCCAGCTCCTCAATCCCCTCTTCCTTTACCCCCAGCTCCCCTTCCCTTCACCCCAGCTCCCCATCCCCTCTCCCCCAGCTCCCCAATCCCCTCTCCCTTTATTCTCCTCACCCCAAACCCCCCAACTTCCATCTCCCTTTATTCCCCTCATCCCCAGCCCTGAAAACCCCTCTCCTTTCCCTTCCCTTCCCCCTTACCCCCACCCCCCCCAATCCCCCTCTCCCCTAGCCCCAAATCCCCTCACCCTCACCCCCAAAGCCCCTCTCTCCCCTCTCCCACCCCTCACCTTCTCCATGGTGTGCCTCAGCGTGCAGGGATCCTCGATGATGTGCCGGAAGAGCAGCGTGACGAGCGGCGTGAAGCCGGTGAAGCCGGAGCTCTGCGTGAGCGCCAGGATGGTGCGCGTGGAGCGCAGCTCGGCGAACAGCAGCGCGTGCTTGTGCTGCCGCGTCAGGCGCAGGCACAGGCGCAGCGTGGCGTGCAGCGTGTCGGGGTCCACGGGCACCCCCAGCATGCTGACGCACGCCCGCAGCACGGCCGGCACCGCCTCCTCCGCCAGGCCCCGCACCGGAGCCTCGGCGTCGGCGCCGGGGTCGTCCCGCGGCTCCTCGGGGGTGGGAGTGGGGCAGGGAGGGGATGGGCAGGGGGCGGTGGGAGTGGTGGTGGTGCTGGTGGTGGTGGTGGTTGTGGTGGTGGAAGGGGGGTCTTCGTCTGTAGAAGGGGGGTCTGGAGCTGTGGGGAGGAGGAAAGGGGTGAGAAGGGTGGGTTTTGGGGGGTGGGTATGGCTGGGGGGTCTTGGGCACTTAGTTGTGGTCCCTGTGACTCCCCACTCATGGCCATTCTGACCCCCATAACCATTCTGACCCCATCATGATCATTCTGATCCCACTGTGACCATTCTGACCTCCCATGATCATTCTGATCCCACCGTGACCATTCTGACCCCCATAACCATTCTGATCCCATCGTGACCTCTGTGACTCCCCCATGGCCGTTCTGACCCTCCCCCATGACCATTCTCACCTCCCATGGCCATTCAGTTGCCCCCCCCCCCCCGTGACCCCCCCATAGCCATTCTGACCCCACTGTGGCCTCTATGACCTGCCATGACCATTCTGACCCCAGACTCCCCCAAAACCCCTCAGACCCCTCCCCATCACCTCTCAGACCTCCCAAAACCTCTCTGATGCTCCCATAACCTCCTTGCCCCCCCAAAACCCCTCAGACTTCCCCAAAACCCCTCAGACACCCCCCTAAACCCCTCAGACCCCTCCCCATCACCGCTCAGACCCCCCCCAAAACCCCTCCAATGCCCCCATAACCTCCTTGCCCCCCCAAGACCCCTCAGAACCCCCCTCCGCCCCCTTCCAGCCCCATACCGGGGGTCTCGTCCTTGCTCTTCCCCTCGGGGTCCTCGGCCCCCCCCTCGTCACGGCCCTTCCCGGCGCGGGGGGGTCTCAGCAGCGTCAGCATCACCGGGCGCCGGTTCCCGGTCTCCTCGTTCACCTGGGGACACCGGGGGTGACAGGGGTGACACTGGGGCTCCTACCCATGGGGTGACACCAGCAGGGTGTCCCCTGCAGTGGGTGACACTGGGGCTGTGTTCCCCTGGGCTGGGTGGCACCAGGGGTCTGTCCCCTGCCCTTAGGGGAGTGTCCCCCTGCCCTGGGTGACCCTGGGCTGTGTCCAGGATGTGTCCCCGTGCCCCACGGCTGTGTCCCCATGACCCTGGCCTATGTCCCCATACCCTGGCTGATGCCAGGGCCGTGTCCCCAAGCCCTGGGGCTGTGTCCCCATGGCCTGGCTGACCCCAGCCCATGTCCCCATGCCCCAGGGCCATGTCCCCAGCCTCTCACCTGCACCATGGTGGTGAACTGCACGGTGTAGTGGTGTGTCCCCATGACCCTGGGGCTGCGTCCCTGAACTCTGGGCAATGCCGCCAAGCCCTGGGGCTGTGTCCCCATGCCCTGGTTGCCCCCAGCCCCTGTCCCCATGCCCCCCAGCCTGTCCCCAGCCCCTCACCTGCACCATGGTGGTGAACTGCACGGTGTAGCGCCGCCTGCCGGCCGTGAAGCGCACGCTGGGCTCCCCGGCTCTCCAGGCCGCGTCGATGGTGCTGTTGTTGCTGGCGCTGTAGCTGCACCAGCGGCCAGAGCGGTCGTCAAACCAGCGCCAGTTGTTCCCAGTGGCCTGCAGGTACTGGGGGGGACATGGGGAGGGGGGGGGGTCAGTGGTTTGGAGCCCCTCATGTGCCCCCCAAACCTTGCTCAGGGTAGTGCTGGGTGTGGTGGGGGTGTGAGGTCATTGTCCCCATCACAGGGACATCGTGTATCCCTCAGGACTCTGTGTGTCACCAGAGACCCTTCACATCTCTCCCCGTGTCCCCCAGGACCTTCTGTGTCACCCCTGTGTCACTCCCTGTGTCCCCCAGGACCCTTTTTGTCACCCCTGTGTCACCTTGTGTCGCCCAGGACCCCAAGGCCCTTCCCCAGGACCCTGTGTGTCATCCAGTGTCACCCCCTGTGTCTCCCAGGACTCTTTGTGTCACTCCTGTGTCACTCCCTGTGTCCCCCAGGGCCACAAGGCTCCTCCTCAGGACCCTGTGTCACCCCCTGTGTCCCCCAGGACCCTGTGTGTGACCCCATGTCTCCCAAAACTCTGAGTGTCACCCCCTGTGTGCCCCAGAACCCCAAGGGTCTTCCCCAGGGCTCTGGGTGTCACCCCCTGTGTCCCCAAGGGCTCTGTGTGCCATCCCCTGTGTCACCCTGGCTGCTCCACTCCCCTCCCAGCCCCACCACGTGTCCCCAGGAGCTCCCCATGTCCCCTTCCAGCCCCCCCAAACCCCTCAGGACCCCCCAAATTCCCCCCAGGACCCCCCAAATTCCCCCCAGCCCTCCCACCTTGTTCATCTGCGCGCGGCGCTTGGAGGACACGGCCGTCTTCTCATAGAAATCAATCAGCAGCAGCACAGGGGTGATCCACCTTTTTTGGGGGGGCAGAAGAGTCGTGAGAGCATCCCAGGGTGGTTTTGGGGGGGTTCTGGGGGGTCTGCAAGGGGTCACTCCTTACTTGGGGGTCTGCACCTCCTTGTGCTCCTTGGCAGCCTGCAGGCAGGGCTGCACCACCTCCAGCAGCTTGATCAGCACGTCCAGCACGCAGCTGGACTCCACCACGCGGGCACAGGGCAGCTTCAGCTCCTGGGGCACCCCAAAAACATCAGCACCCCAAAATATCCACTGAAACACCCCCAAAATCCCGACCAAAATATCCAGAAACAGCCCCAAAATATCCACAGAAACCAGCACACCGCTGGACCCCACCATGGCAGCACAGGGCAGCTTCAGCTCCTGGAGCACCCCAAAATATCCAACAAAACACCCCCAAAATCCCGACCAAAATACACAGAAACTGCCCCAAAATATCCACAGAAACCAGCACACAGCTGAACCCTCCCAAGGGGCCACAGGGCAGCTTCAGCTCCTGGGGCACCCCAAAAATATCAGCACCCCACAAACCATTCCAAACACCCCCAAAACACCCTCAAAGCACCCCAAAACAACCCCAAACCTCAGGATTTATGGAAAATGAGCCACATCTGGAAAGCACCTGGCAGTTTTGTGAGGGATGTGAGGCCCAGGGACCCAGGGGTGTTCCCCCCAAGTTTTGGGGTGCCTCCCCAGGTTTTGGGGTCACTCCCCAGGTTCTGGAGTCCTCCCAGGCTTTAGGTTCCCCCCTCACAGCTTTCTGGGGTCATTCCCCAGGTTTTGGGGGTCCCCTCAGGTATGGTGGCCCCCCAAGGTTTTGGGCTGCTCCACCCAGGTTTTGGGTTCACCTCAAGTTTTGTGGTCATTCCCCCACATTCTGTGGTCACTCCCCCAGGTTCTGTGGTCACTCCCCTGGGTTTTGGGGTCACTCCCCCGGGTTTTGGGTTCACCCCAAGTCTTGTGGTCATTCCCCACATTCTGTGGTCACTGCCCCCAGGTTTTGGGGTTAACCCCCCCAGGTTTTGTGATCACTCCCCCAGGTTTTGGGGTCTCCCCCGGGTTTTGAGGTACCTCGAAGAGCAGGGTGAGCAGCAGGATGCGCGTGGCCAGGTTGGAGGCCTGGGGCAGGGTGGCCATTTGGCTGATCCACTCCGACACCGTCTTGGTGTCGCTGGTGGTCAGCGGCACGGCCGCCTTGATCAGGACATCGGCTGCCTCCCACACCTGGGGGGACGAGTGGTCAGTGGGTCAGTGGTCAGCAGGGTCAGGGGTCAGTGGGTCAGTGGGGTCAGGGGGCAGTAGGGACCAGGGAGAAGTGGGGATCAAGGTGATCACTGGGGGTCGCAGGTCAGTGGGGCATGGCCACCTTGATCAGGACATCGGCTGCTTCCCATACCTGGGGGGACCAAGTGGTCAGTGGGGTCAGGGGGCAGCAGTGGCCAGTGGGTAGTGGGGATCAGGGTGGTCAGTGGGGTGATGGGGTCACTGGGGGTCAGGGATCAGTGGGGCACAGCCACTTTGATCAGGACATTGGCTGCGTCCCACACCTGTGAGTCAGTGGTCAGTGGGGTCAGTGGGGTCAGGGGGGCACAGCCACCTTGATCAGGACAACAGCCACCTCCCACACCTGAGAGATCAGTGGTCAGTGGGTCAGTAAGGGCCAGGGTGGCCAGTAGGGCACGGCCGCCTTGATCAGGACATCGGCTGCCTCCTACACCTGGGGGTCAGTGGGGTCAGGGGTCACTGGAGGTCAGGGAGTAGTGGGGAACAAGGTGGTCAGTGGGGTTATGGGGTCACTGGGGTCAGTGGGGCATGGCCACCTTGATCAGGACAATGGCCACCTCCCACACCTGGGGGTCAGTGGTCAGTGGGGTCAGTGGAGATCAGTGGGTCAAATAAGGGCCAGGATGGTCAGTGGGGCTCAGGGGTCAGTGGTGGTCAGTGGGGGTCAAGGGACAACCAGGTTCAGGGGGGGCACAGCTGCCTTGATCAGGAGCTCCCACACCTGGGGGAGCTAAGTGGTCAGTGGGGGTCAGCAGGGTGCAGTGGGTCAGTAACATTTAGGGCGGTCAGCAGGGTTCAGGTCAGTGTAGTCCAGTGTGGTCAGTGGGGTTCAGGGGGGCACCTGGCACACCTGGGGGTTCAGGGGGTCTCAGGGCAGGTTTAGGGGTCTTGGGGTAGGTTTGGCACAAGTTCAGGGGTCTCAGGGCTGGTTCAGGGTGGGTTTAGGGGTCTCAGGGTTGGTTCAGGATGGGTTTAGGTTGGTTTTAGGCTGGGTTCAGGGCTCCATACCTGCTACACCACCTGCTTGAGCACGCTGTCCCAGCAGGCCGGGCCATTGCAGCACATGGCCATCATTGGGGTCAAGGGCCCCAGGGTGGGTTTGGGACAGGTTTAGGGATCTCAGGGCTGGTTCAGGGTGGGTTTAGGGGTGTCAGGGCTGGCTCAGGATGGATTTGGGGCAGGTTTAGGGTGGGTTTAGGGCAGATTTAGGCTGGGTTCAGGGCTCCATACCTGCTGCACCACCTGTTTGAGCATGCTGTCCCGGTAGGCCGGGCCATTGCAGCACATGGCCACCATTGGGGTCAGGGGTCTCAGGGTTGGTTCAGGGTGGGTTTAGGGGTCTTAGGGCTGGTTCAGGGTGGGTTTAGGGCAGGTTTAGGCTGGGTTCAGGGCTCCATACCTGCTGCACCACCTGTTTGAGCACGCTGTCACGGTAGGCCGGGCCGTTGCGGCGCACAGCCGTCATCAGCAGGTCGCACACGCGGTACACGGTGTCGGGCAGCTCGTCCAGCAGCTGAGAGCAGCCCGGCAGCATCGAGTCCGTGAAGGCGCCGAGCTCGGCCGCCTCCAGCGGCTCGGCCCCCTCGAACTTCTCCAGGCACTTGGCCTCCTCCTCCTCCTGCCGCTCCCGCGCCCGCCGCTCCTCCTCCTCCTTGCGGCACGCGGCCTCCTGAGGGGAAAATGGGGTGAGGAGGGGGAGAAAGGGGGAGAAATGGGGTTTGGGGCAGGGAAATGGGGGAGAAATGGGCAGGGAAATGGGGTTTGGCAAAGGGAAATGGGGTTTGGGGCAGGGAAATGGGGGAGAAATGGGGGTATGGGGCAGGGAAATGGGGTTTGAGGGGAGAAATGGGGTTTGGGGCAGAGAAATGGGGGTTTGGGCAGGGAAATGGGGTTTGGCAAAGGAAAATGGAGGAGAAATGGGGTTTGGCAAAGGGAAATGGGGTTTGGGGCAGGGAAATGGGGTAAGGAGGGGGAGAACGGGGGGGAAATGGGGGTTTGGGGCAAGGAAATGGAGGAGAAATGGGGGTTTGAGGCAGAGAAATAGAGTTTTAGGGACAGGAAATGGAGATTTTGGGACAGGAAATGGGGTTTTAGGGACAAGAAATGGGGTTTTTGGGGGTCCCACCTCTGGGGACTCGGCGCGCTGCTCCATGGGGATGTCCTGGCCCAGGGACATGGCGATGGCTCTCATCATCTGATCCTCCTCTGACATGCTCAGGTCCTGGGGGGCAGCGTCAGGGGCTGCGGGGACCCCCAAGAGCACCCCAAAAACCACCAGGAGCCCCAAAAACCACCCAAACCATCCCAAAACCCAGCAGGAATCCCAAAAACCACCCAAACCACCCCAAAATCCACCAGGAACTCCCAAACCCCCTCAAAGCAGCCCAAAAACCACGCAAAGCACCCCAAAAACCATCAAGACCTCCAAAAACCACCCAAACAACCCCAAAATCCCCAAGGACCTCACCCCCAAAACATCCCAAAACCCACAAGGAACCCCCAAAAAACAATGAAGACCCCCCCAAAACCCCTCAGGATCCCTCCCAAACCCCCCCAAGTGCTTCTTATTTCCCCTTCCCCCACTGCAGGACCCCCCCAAATCCCCCCATTTTCCCTCCCCCTGCCCCAGCCCCCCCCGTTGTGCCCCCCCAGCCCCACTGACCCGTGCAGAGCCCCCCATCAGCGGGGGTGGGTGGGTGAGCAGGTACTCCGTGGCCTGCTCCATGGTGTTGGTGTTGAGCAGGGCCTCCATGGCGTGCTCCCGTGAGAAACCCATGTCCATCAGCTGGGGGGGCACAAGGGGGGCACACAGAGGGGTCAGCGGGGATTTGGGAGCATGAGGAGGGGTTTGAGGGGCACAAGGAGGGGTTTGAGGAGGATTTGGTGGGACTTCCCACCTCCCATTTTTTCCCTTCCACCCCGCGTTTTTTTCCCACCCCTCAGTTTTTTCCATCCCATCCTTCAGTTTTTGAACTCCCACCCCCATTTTTCCCCTCCCATCCCCATTTGTTTCCTCCTACCCCCATTTCTCCGTCCCACCTCCCATTTTTTTGTCTCACCCCTCAGTTTTCAGCCTCCTACCCCTCATTTTTCCCTCCCACCCCCCATTTCTCAACTTCCTACTCCCCAGCTTTTTGCCCCACCCATTTTTTCCCTCCCACGCCCCATTTCTCCATCCCACCCCCATTTTTCCATCCCACCCTTTAGTTTTCAGCCTCCCACCCCCCATTTTTCAACACCTCCTACCCCCCCATATTTTTGTCCCACCCCTCAGTTTTTGACCTCCCATCCTTCAGTTTTTGAGCTCTCGCCCCCATTTTTTCTCTCTCACCCCCAACTCTCCATCCCACCTCCCATTTTTTTGGTCCCAACCTTCAGTTTTCAGCCTCCTATCCCCATTTTTCCCCATCCCACCCCCATTTTCCCCCCTCCCACCCCCTTTTTTCCCCATCCCCACACCTGCTGCAGCTGCTGCTGGTTGACGTGGGGCTCCCTGCGGGCTCCCCCCTCGTCCCCCCCAGGCTCGTCGGGCGCGGGTCCCTCTCGCTCGCGGCCCAGGCGCTCGCGCAGCAGCGGCTCCGCGCGCAGGATGTGGCACAGGATGGCCAGCATGGACTCGGCCATGCGGCCCCCGTACACCTTCAGCGGCCGCCGCTGCCACAGCTGCTTGATGCAGGCGAACGCGGCCTGGGGACACAGCGGGGACACGGTGGGGACACGGCAGGGAGGTGGGGACAGGGTGGGGACATGGCAGGGAGCAGGTGGGGACATCGTGGGGAGAAGGTGGGGACATGGTGGGGACAGGCACAGACATAGAGGGGACACAGGGACATGGTGGGGACAAGGCAGGAAGCAGGTGGAGACATGGTGGGGACATGGCAGGGAGAAGGTGGGGACATGGTGGGGACATGGCAGGGACACGGTGGGGACATGGCGGGGACAGCGGGGACATGGCGGGGACAGGCAGGGACATGGTGGGGACAGGCAGGGACATGGTGGGGACATGGGGATACAGTGGGGACACGGCGGGGACATGGCAGGGATGAGGTCAGGATACGGTGGGGACATGGTGGGAACATGGCAGGGAGATGGTGGGGGACATGATGTGGACATGGGGGAGCATGGTGGGCACATGGCAGGGAGAAGGTGGGGACATAATGGGGACAGGCACAGACATAGAGGAGACACGGGGACATGGCGGGGAGAAGGTGGGGATATGGTGGGGACATGATGGAGACACGGTGGGAAATGGTGGGGACATGGTGGGGACATGGCAAGGAGAAGGTGGGGACACAGTGGAGACACGCATGGACATGGAGGGGACACGGGGACACAGTGGGGACATGGTGGAGAGAGAAGGTGGGAACATGGTGGGGACATGGCAGGGACACAGTGGGGACATGTCGAGGACAAGGACAAGGTGGGGACATGGAGGGGATACGGTGGGGACGTGGGTTTTGGTGGGAAGGAGAAATGCAGTTTGCCCCCTCAAACCCCATTTTCCCCTGCCCCAAACCCCATTTGCTGCCGCATCCAAATTCTCCCCCAAACCCCATTTCCCCCCCTTCTCACCCCACTTTTCCCCCCGGAACCCCATTTCCTCCCCCCAAACCCCATTTCCCCCTCCCCAAAACCCCATTTCCTCCCCCCAAACCCCATTTCCCCCTCCCCAAAACCCCATTTCCCCCACCCAAACCCCATTTCCCCCTCCCCAAAACCCCATTTCCTCCCCCCAAACCCCATTTCCCCCTCCCCAAAACCCCATTTCCCCCACCCAAACCCCATTTCCCCCTCCCCAAACCCCATTTTTCCCCCTGCCCACCTTCTGGGTGACCACGAGGAAGCGCAGGGCGCTGAAGGGGGGGTGTCCATGTGGGGGGGCCTTGGCAGGCAGGGCATGGGGGGACTCCAGCACCGTGCTGGGGTTCACCATCTTCTCCACCAGCATCAGCCACGCGTCCAGGAACTCCCCGGTGCCGTCCGGCAGGTCGGGGTGCTCCAGACCCTCCCCAACCGGCACCTTGCCCCCCATGGACAGCGCCCAGTTAAAGGTCCTGGGGGGACAAAAGGGATTTGGGGTGTTGGGAGGGACCCTGAGGTCATGGGAGGGACCCCGAGGTCATGGGAGTGACCAGTTAAAGGTCCTGGGGGGAAAGAAGGGATTTGGGGTATTGGGAGTGTCCCCCCACCCACAGGAGTTGGAGGGGTCAGTGTCCAGGGTGAGGGTCAGTGTCCAGGAGAATTAGTCTGTGTCTGTGGTCAGTGTCCAATGTCCAGGAGCACTGGTCAGTGTCCAGTCAATGTCCATGATCATTGTTCAGTATCCATGGTCAGTGTCCAGGAGCACTGGTCAGTGTCCAGTCAGTGTCCACGGTCAGTATCCACTGTCAGTGTCCCGGGTCAGGGTCCAGGGTCAGGGCCTAGGGGCATTGGTCAGTGTCCAGCCAGCATCCATAATCAATGTCCTGTGTCCATGGTCAGTGTCTGAGGTCCATGGTCAGCGTGCAGTCAGTGTCCAGTGTCCGGTCAGTGTGTGGTCAGTGTCCAGTGTGTGGTCAGTGTCCAGCGTCCAGTCAGTGTCTGGGCAGTGTCTGGAGTCCACGGTCAGTGTCCAGACAGTGTCCAGCTCACTCGAAGAGGGCGTTGTGGCCGCCGGAGCAGAGGAATTTCTGCAGCATGAGGTGATAGGGGAACTTGCGCTCGTCGAACAGCATGGGCGACGTGAACCCCACCGAGCAGATGAAGAACGTCAGCCTGGGGGCACAGGGTGGGGTCAGTGCTGGGCATGGCACTGGGCACGGCCACTGACCACAGGCACTGACCACGGCACCAAGTATGGCCATGGGCACTGACCACAGCACTGGGCATGGCCACGGGTACTGCCCACAGCACCAAGCAGGGCCATGGGTACTGCCCACGGCACCAGGTACAGGTACTGACCACAGCACCAGCCACAGGCACTGCCCAAGCTCCACCCCTGGAGGTGGCAGACCCACCCTTATTCCTGTCCTTGTCCCTCCCATCCCTGTCCCTGTAATCCCAGCCCCTCCTCTTTCCAAGCCCACCCCATTCCCAACCTCAACCCTCTCCTGCACCCTGCCCCATTCCAACTCCCAGCTCCTCCTGTTCCAGCCTCACCCCCGCCCTATTCCCATTCCCATACCTATCCTTGTTTCTGTTCCCATTCCCTCCCCTATTCCCAATCCCATTCCCATTCCCCCTCCTGTTTCCATCCCTGCTCCAATTCCTATCCTCACTCCCATTTCCTCTCTCTCTCCTGCTCCCAATCCCGTTCCTATTCCCATTCCCATCCCAGTTCCCATTCCCATTCCAGTCCCCATGGTCACTGACCGGAACTGTGGTGTTAGGGTGTAGGGGGGCAGTTGCCAGCTCAGCCCCTTGGTCAGCAGCCGGGTCAGAGCCGAGGCTGTGGCCATCCCCATTCCATCCCATCCCATCCCAATTCCTGTTCCCATCCCATCTCATCCCATCCCAGTTCCTGTTCCCATCCCATCCCATTGTCCCAGCTGTCCCCACAGTCACTGACCGGAACTGTGGTGTTGGGGTGTAGGGGGGCAGTTTCCAGCTCAGCCCCTTGGTCAGCAGCCGGGTCAGAGCCGAGGCCGTGCCCATCCCATTCCCATTCCCAGTTCTCGTTCCCATCCCATCCCAGTTCCCATTCCCACTCCCTCCCAATCCCATTGTCCCCACTGTCCCCACGGTCACTGACCGGAACCGTGGCATTGGGGTGTAGGGGGGCGGTTGCCAGCTCAGCCCCTTGGTCAGCAGCCAGGTCAGCGCCGAGGCCGTGCCCATCCCCATCCCAATTCCTGTTCCCATCCCATCTCATCCCATCCCAGTTCCTGTTCCCATCCCATTGTCCCAGCTGTCCCCACAGTCACTGACCGGAACCGCGGTGTTGGGGTGTAGGGGGGCGGTTGCCAGCTCAGCCCCTTGGTCAGCAGCCGGGTCAGCGCCGAGGCCGTGGCGCGGGCGGCCGCGGTGGGCGCGGGGGCGGCGGCGGCCGCGTGGTGGCTGCGGCGCTGCCGCACCGGGGAGCCCACGCAGAGCTTGACCAGCAGCCCAAAGAGCTCGGCCAGAGCCCGGCCCAGCCGCGATGAGGCTGTGGGGACATGGGGACGGTGAGACCACAGGCGGGGACATGGGGACAAGCTTGGCCGGTGCCCAGCCCAGCCGTGACAAGGCTGTGAGGACATGGGGACGGTGAGATCCTTGGTGGGGACAGGGGGACACAGGGGACAAGCTTGGCCAGCGCCCAGCCCAGCCATGACGAGGCTGTGGGGACAATGAGACCCTTGGTGGGGGACAGATGTGAGACCCCTGGGATCCCCCAAGCTGTTTTAGAGGCCCCTAATCGGATTTTAGGGTCTCACAGGCTATTTCTGGACACCCCCAATCCATTTTTGGAACTCCCTAACATAGTTTTTGGGTCCCTCAGCCTGATTTTGGGGTCCCTCAGGCTGTTTTTAGAACCCCCAACCCCATTTCTGGAGCCCCCTACCCCATTTCTGGATGCCCCAGGCAATTTTTGGAGCCCCCTACCCCAATTTTCAGGACCCTCAGGCCATTTCTGGAGCCCCCAGACCCGTTTTTGGAGC
The DNA here is from genome assembly GCA_036010785.1 of Ammospiza maritima maritima. NCBI lineage: Eukaryota > Metazoa > Chordata > Aves > Passeriformes > Passerellidae > Ammospiza > Ammospiza maritima. Next base: position 766,047 of record CM069700.1, on the reverse strand, counting down.
TCCCCACCCCATTTTAGGGTCCCCCCTCACCGGAGAGCAGGGGTTTGATCTGTTTGATGCGGGCGGCCATGGCCGGGGTGATCTTGGCCTTGGCTTTGGGGTCGCTGGCGCTGGGCTCGTCCGTCTCCATGGGGGCCAGGGGCTCCCCCTCCAGCCCCATCCCCTCCAGCAGCCCCTGGGCTGGGGGGGGGTCACTGCCCACCCCCCCTGCAGGGCCCGGGCCCTCCCCCTCGCCTTCTGTGGGGGAGAGGGGGGAGAGACCCATAGAGACCCCCCCAAAGTGACCCTTCCCACAGAGACCCCCGAAAACTGGAAATTCCTACAGAGACCCCCATCCAAAAGTGACCCTTACCACGGAGACCCCCCAAAACTAGAAATTCCTACACAGACCCCCCCCTCAAACCTGATATTTCCTAGAGAGATCCCCCCAAAACTGACATTTTTCGTACAGAGACCCTCCCCCAAAACTGACCTGCCCCAGAGATCCCACCCCCAAAATTCATCTTTCACACAGAGGCCCCCTCAAAAACCTTTCCAAGACCCCCCCAAACCCAACTTGCCCCAGAGACCCTCCCCAACACCCCAAAACCCTCATAAAACCCCCCCATAACCCCCAGAAATCCTCCCCAGACCCACATAAATCACCCAAACCCTCCCAAAACACCCGTAAATCCCCCCCAAACCCTCCCAAAAACCCCAAAATGCCCCCGAGCCCCACCTGCCCTGCGGCCACCCTGGGGAGGGCTGGGGGCCGTTTTCTCCTCCTTGGGCACGAGTTTCTGCATGTCAGCCTGGCCAAACTCACAGCCTGGGGGGAGACTGGAGGGGCACGGGGGGGTCAGGGGGCTGGGGGCACCTCCTGGGCACCCAGAGCCCCCCCCAGTGCCCCCCAGTAACCTGGTAGGGGGGTACAGACACTGGGAGCGGCACAACTGGCTCAGCCCAATGTCCCCAAAACCTTCACCAGTGACCTCCCAGCGCCCCCCAAACCCTCACCAGTGCCCCCAATGCCCTCCCAGTGCCCCCCAGTAACCTGGTAGAGGGGTACAGACACTGGGAGCAGCACAACTGGCTCAGCCCTGTGTCCTTCCAGTGTCCCCAAAACCTTCACCAATGATCTCCCAGTGCCACCCAAACCTTCATCAGTCCCTCCAGTACCCTCCCAGTGTCCCCAGTGCCTCCAACCCTCACCAGTGCCCTCCCAGTGCCACCCAAACCCTCAGCAGCCCCTCCAGTATCCTCCCAGTGCCCCCCAGTAACCTGGTAGGGGGGTACAGGCACTGGGAGCAGCACAGCCTGCTCAGTCCAGTGTCCCCAAAACCTTCACCAGTGACCTCCCAGTGCCACCAAGTGCCCCCAAACCCTCCCAGTGCCCCCCAGTAACCTGGTAGGGGGGTACAGACACTGGGAGCAGCAACCCTGCCGCAGCCCAGTGTCCCCAAAACCTCCACCAGTGCCCCCAGTGCCCCCCAACCCCTCACCAGTGCCCTCCCAGTGCCTGTTTGGGGTGCACCACACCAGTGAACAGCACAGCTGGCTCAGCCCAGTGTCCCCCAGTGCCCTCCCAGCGCCCCCCAGTAACGTGGTAGGGGGGTACAGGCACTGGGAACAGCACAGCTGGCTCAGCCCAGTGTCCCTCCAGTGCCCCCCAAACGCTCACCAGTCCCTCCCAGTGCCCCCCAAACCCTCCCCAGTCCATCCCAGTACCCTCCCAGTTCCCTCCCCAGTCCCTCCCAGTGTCCCCAGTACCTGTTGGGGGTGCAGAGGGACAGCAGCACGGTGCTCTCCCACACCAGCGAGCAGTAGAGCTGGCTCAGCTTGCCCAGCACGCTCAGCCCCAGCTGGGACCCCCACTGGTTCACTGAGATGGCCCTGATCTCGCTCTGGGGGGACAGCGGGACCCCAAAATTCCCTGAGACCCCGAAGCTCCTCCCCAAACCCCACTCAAATCCCCCCAAACCCCATTCAAGCTTTCCAAGCCCCACCAAACCCCATTTAGAAGTTCCCAAGCCCCACTGCAACCCCCCCAAATCCCTCCCCAAGCCCCCCCCAAACTGGTTTTAAAACTCTCCAACTCCCTTCAAACCCCATTCTAAGCCCCCCAAACCCCTCCCCAAGCCTCCAAACCCCATTCAAACCCTTCAAGCCCCATTCAAACCCCATTCCAACCCCCCAAATCCCACCCAAACCCCTCAAACCCCATTTAAACCTCTCCAAACCCCATTTAAACCTCCCCAAACTCCATTTAAACTCCCAAAGCCCCATTCCAACCTCCCAAACCCCTCCCCAAGCCCCCCAACCCCCTTTAAACCCTCCAAACCCCATTCAAACCTCTCCAAACCCCCTAAGCCCTGTTCCAACCCCCTCAAACCCATTTGAAAACCCCCCAAACCCCTCCCCAAGCCCCCCAAACCCCATTCAAACCCCCTCAAACCCCATTCCAAGCCCCCCAAACCTCATTCAAATCCCTCAACCCCCATTCAAACCACCCCAAACCCCTCCCCAAGTCCCCCAAACCCCTCCCCAAGCCCGATTCCAAGCCCCCTCAAACCCCATTCCAAGGCCCCCCAAACCCCTCCCTAAGCCCCCTCAAACCCCATTTAAACCCCCTCCCCCATTACCTGTCCCACCCTGCAGGTGTGCACAAACATCATGATGAAGGCGTGGGCGGCGGTCAGGGCGTGCAGCAGGGGGGTGGCCTGGGCTGACAGGGTGGCATCGGGCACTGCCCCCGCCCCTGCCAGCTCCCGCAGCAGCACCGACCCCCCCGGGGCCTCGATGGGCCGGTGCAGCGGCTCCAGGGCCGAGAGCACGGCCTCGAGCTGCACCAGCCCCTCCTGCAGCACCTTGGGCTCGTGGGACAGGGTCTGGGGACACAGAGAGGGGACATGGGGGTCACTGAGGGGGCACTGAACCCTCCTGGGGGGCACTGAACCCTTCTGGGCATCACTGAACTGTCCTGGGGATCACTGAACTGTCCTGGGTGTCACTGAACCCTCCTGGGGGGCACTGAACCCTCCCAGGAATCACTGAACCCTCCTGCAGCACCTTGGGCTCATGGGACAGAGTCTGGGGACACAGAGAGGGGACATGGGGGTCACTGAGGGGGCACTGAACCCTCCTGGGGGAACTGAACTGTCCTGGAGCACCTTGGGCTCGTGGGAGAGAGTCTGGGGGGACAGACAGACAGGGGACATCAGGGTCAAAGAACCCTCCTAGAGGTCACTGAACCCTCCTGGAGCACCTTGGCTTTGCGGAGAGTCTGGGGGGACAGACAGAGGACATGAGGGTCACTGAACCCTCCTGCAGCACCTTGGGCTTGTGGGAGAGAGTCTGGGGGGACAGAGGAGGGATAAAGGGGCACTGAACCCTCCTGGGGATCACTGAACCCTCCTGAGGGGCACTGAACTGTCCTGGAGCACCTTGGGCTTGTGGAAGAGGGTCTGGGGACAGACAAGGGGACATGGGGGTCACTGAGGGGTCACTGAACCCTCCCCTGGAGAGCCTTGGGCTCGTGGGAGAGAGTCTGAGAGGACAAAGAGGGGACATTGGGGACCCCCCTGAACTCTCCTGGGGGTCATTGAACCCTCTGGGAGCATCTTGGGCTCATGGGACAGTGACTGAGGACACAGCGTCATCAAGATCCATTCCAGAACGGATTTGCAGGCCCTCAGCCATACCAGGATGGATGTGCAACCCCCCAGGATGGATTTAGCCCCCCAGGATGGATTTGCAGCCCCCCCAGCCACATACCAGGATGGATTCAGCCCCCCCCAGGATGGATTTGCAGCCCCCCAGGATGGATTCAGACCCCCCCAGGATGGATTTGCAGCCCCCCAGCTATACCAGGATGGATTTGCAGCCCCCTAGCTGTACCAGGCTGGATTTTCAGACTCCCAGGATGGATTTACAGACCCCCAGGATGGATTTGCAGCCTCCCAGCTGTACCAGGATGGATTTAGCACCCCCCCCAGGATGGATTTGCAGCCCCCCAGGATGGATTTAAACCCCCCAGGCTCACCAGGATGGATTTGCAGACCCCAGCCACGGCCTGGCAGGCTGCAGAGGTGGGGAAGTCCACGGGCAGGTTGGGCAGCCCCAGGATGGTGACGAGCGGCCGCAGCCCCCGCTGGGCCACGAACTCCTGGCAGTGATCGTCCGTGGTGTTGTTGCTCAGGATGGACTCCACGAACTTCATCTGGGACAAAAGGGGGTCAGGGGGGCTCTGAACCCCCTCAGAACCAGTGGGGACCCCCAGGGATGGCACTGGGCCTCACCACGTTGAGGATGTAGTCCATGAGCGGGATGGGGATGCGTTCCTCCGTGCCCACCACGCTGCAAGCACAGAAAGGGCGGTGAGAAAGGTGTGACCCCCCCCCCCAGGACACAAAATCAGAGTTAACGAGGTTGGGAGAGACCTCTGAGACCACTCCTGACCTTGTCACCAAGTGTCACACCCTAGCTTGGCTTTAACACCGCCCTGCCAGACCCTTTCTGGGGAGTTTTTGCCCATTTCCAGCCTAAATTTTCTCCCTAATCCCTTTTCTCCAGGCTGAACCTCTTCCCCAGCTCCCTCAGGATCCCCCAGACCCTTCCCCAGCTCCCTCAGGATCCCCCAGACCCTTCCCCAGCTCCTTCAGGACCCTCCATACCCTTCCCCAGCAGCCCCAGACCCTTCCCCAGTTCCCCCAGACTCTTCCATATCCTTCCCCAGCTCCCAAAGGATCCTTCCCACTCCAGACCATCAATAATCCAGGACTGAACACAGATCCCTGGGGCCACAAATTTGACTTGGGGACACCACAGACCCTGGGGACACCACAGTGACCAGGAGACACCCCAGACCCCCTCAGCCCGCCCTGTGCTGCTCACGTCTGGCTGGGCTCTGCCTCGCTCTGCTGGGCAGCCCCGAAGCTCTGCATGGCCTGCACTTCCTCCTCCTCCTCATCCTCGCTCGAGGCCTCCTCGGCGGCGTGGGGTGAGCGCGGGGGCGGCGCGGCTGCCGTCCCGTCCGCCTTCTGCATCGACGGCTTCTGGCAGATGTACTTGGGGTCCCGGCCCAGGCTGCAGATCTCCTCCAGCAGCTGTGGAAGGGCTGGCATTTAGGGGGAGCTGGAGACATTTTGGGGGGCCCTAAAGCCCGACAAGGGTCCCCAGGTTGTCACCTTGATGATGGCGGTGGTGGCGTCGGTCTTGAGCGTGGGCTGGTGTCGCATCAGCTCGTCCACGGCGCTGCCCAGGTTGGAGGCTGTGTCACCTGCGGGGGGACAGAGAGTGCTTTGAGGGGCAGAGGTGGTTTTGGGGGAGGCAGAGGTGATTCTGGGGGGGCACAGCAGGTTTTGGGGGGCCAGAAATGGTTCTAGGAGTTAAATAAATAGGAGGTGATACCTAAAATAAACACAAGTGTCTCCAAAAAAATAAGGAAATTATTTAAACGTTAGGATGATGTTTTGCTAAAATGCTGGTAGGATCTCCAACGTCCCTGGTGTCGCCAGTGTCCCTAGCACCCCCAATGTCCCCAGTATCCCCAGTTCCCCCAATGTCCCCAGTACCCCCTGCTCACCCAGGGGGTCAGAGCTGTGGTGGTGGCACATGGCAGGCAGGTAGTCAGGGGACAGCAGCACCTTGTGTGTCCCCAGTATCTCCAGTACACCCCAGTATCCCCAGTACCCACAACGTCACCAGAATCCCCAGTGTCCCCCGCTCACCCAGGGGGTCGGAGCTGCAGCAGCACTGCATGGCAAGCAGGTAGTCAGGGGACAGCAGCACCTTGTGTGTCACCAGTATCTCCAGTACCCCCAGCGCCCCCAGTTCCCCCAGTGACCCCCAATATCCCCAGTGTCCCCCAGTGTCCCCAGTCCCCAGCTCACCCAGGGGGTCGGAGCTGCGGCGGCGGCGCATGGCGGGCAGGTAGTCGGGGGACAGCAGCACCTTGAAGAGGCGCTCGAAGGGCTGGCACTGCACGAAGCTCTGCAGCCCCCGCGCGTTCAGGCACAGCGCGCTGAACACGTTGGGCAGAGAGCCCAGCACCTCCCGCGTGGCCGGCACCTGCACAGGGGAGGGGCAGGTCAGGGGCTGGGGCACACCTGGGGCACGTGTGGGGCACACACATAGCAGGGTGAGGGGCTGGGAGCACACCTGGGGCAGGTGTGGGGGAGGTGAGGGGCTGGGGCACACCTGGGGCAGGTGTGGGGCACACACAGGGCAGGGTGAGGCACAGGGGGCACACCTAATGTGAGGCAGGTCAGGGGCTGGGGGCACACCTGGTGTGGGGCAGACACAAGGCAGAGCTGGGGCACGGGAGGGGCAGATGGTGGGGCAAGCACTGGGCAAGTGAGGGGCAAAGCTGGCACAGACATTGGGCAGGTGAGGGGCAAAGCTGGCACAGACATTGGGCAGGTGTTGCACAGACAGGTGAGGGCAAAGCTGGGGCAGACATTGGGCAGGTGTTGCACAGAGAGATGAGAGCAAAGCTGGGGCAGACATTGGGCAGGTGTTGCACAGGCAGGTGAGGGCAAAGCTGGGGCAGACATTGGGCAGGTGTTGCACAGAGAGATGAGAGCAAAGCTGGCACAGACATTGGGCAGGTGTTGCACAGGCAGGTGAGGGCAAAGCTGGCACAGACATTGGGCAGGTGTGGCACCAGCATGGGCAGATGAGCAGCAGGCAGGGAGGGAGGTGTAGGGTGGAGCTGGGGCAGGTGTGACACTAACACAGGTGACAGGCACAGAACAGGTGTGGGGACAGGTGAACAGACAGGTGAGAGGCAGACCTGGAGCAGGTGTAGGAGAGGAAATGGAAGAGGCGCAAAGCAGGTGTGGGGACAAGTGAAGGGCAGATGAGGCAAAAGGTGGTGGAACGGGTGCAGGGCAGGTAATGGGACAGGTGTCGGGGACAGGTGAGGGGACAGGTGCAAGGGATGGGAAATAGAACAGGTGGGGAACAGTGGCAGGGGTCAGGAAATGGAACAAATGCAAAGACAGGTGAGGAGACACATGAGAAAACAGATATTGGCAAACACAAGGACAAAAATGAGGGAACAGGTGAGGGGACAGGTGAGGGGACAAGCACAGGGACAGGAGATGGAACAGATGCACAAACAGGAAATGGAACAAACAAGCAACAAGTACAGGACAGGTGTGGGACAGTCCAAGACATGGGACAGGTGTGGGAGCAGCATAGAGACAGCTGATGGGACAGTGAGAGGACAGATGAGATGACAAAGGTGAGGACAGGTGCTGGACAGGTGAGGGACTACACTTACAGCCTCCATGAGCAGCATGACTTCACTGAGAGGATACACAAGGGGACAAGTAAGGGGACAAGTGCAGGACATGTAAGGTGACAGGTGTAGGACAGGTGACACGTGTAGGACAGGTAAGCCATACTCATGGCCTCAATGAGCAGTGCGTGCAGCGTGACATCAGTGAGAGAACACACAACAGGACACGTGAGGGGGCAGATGAAGGGATACACAAGGGGACAGGTAAGGTGACAAGTGCAGGACACGTAAGGTGACAGGTATAGCACAGGTAACAGGTGTAGGACAAGTAAGGCACACTCATGGCCTTGATGAGCAGCGTGACATCGGTGAGAGAACACACAACAGGACACGTGAGGGGGCAGATGAAGGGATACACAAGGGGACAGGTGACAGGTGTAGGACAGGTGACAGGTAAGCCCCACTCACGTCCTTGATGAGCAGGGCGTGCAGCATGACGTCGGTGAGGCCGTTGTCCTGCAGCGAGGACAGCAGCGAGGGCTCCTGGAACACGAAGACCGTCACCACCTCGGTCGCTGCGGCGGAGGAGAGAGGGGGGCACTGAGGGCAGGTAGAGCACCTGGCGGGGCCCCCGCTCCGTGCCCGCCCCGCGCTGCCCAGGTGGGGCCGGGGCGTGGCTCACCCAGCAGGAACAGCGAGGGGCCGTAGTACTCGGCGTTGCTGATGATGTGCTTCAGCGAGGTGGGCAGCGAGCCGTCCATCACTGCGGGGACACGCGGGGTCAGTGCCACCGCCCCTGTCACCCCCACCACGGTGGGGGGGTTTGGGGACATTGGGGAGCACCCACCATGCCGGATGCCGTCGGAGAAGGCGGGGTCTTGGATGGCTTTTTTCAGGAAGTTCAGCATGGATTTGAGCAAAGCGGCGCGCTGGGGGATGCACTGCACTCCTGGGGGGGGATATGGGGAGAGGATTGGGGGGCACATGAGGAAATTGGGGTGTCCCCAGGGAGAGGACACCCACATAAAGAAAGGGATTTGGGGTTTTCATTTGGGGGGGAATTGGGGTGTCCATATAGGGAAGGAATTGGGGTGTCTATGTAGAGGGAACTGGGGTGTCCATACAGGGAAGAATTTGGGGTCTTCATACTAGGGAAATTGGGGTGTCCATACAGAGAAAGAACTGGGGTGTCCATATAAGGGGAACCAGGGTTTCCATACAGGGAAGGAAATTGGGGTGTCCACGTAGGGAAGGAATTAGGGAGTCCATACAGGAAAAGAATTGGGGTGTCCATACAGCAATAATTAGGATATCCATATAGAGAAAGAACTGGGGAATCCATATATGGAAGGAATTGGGGTCCAGTGATGTCCCCACTGTCCCCAGCCCTGGGGGGCACCTACCACCACGTGGGGAGGGCGTGGCAGCGCTGGTGCTGGGCACAGCTGGTGGAGTTGGTGGCACTGGGTCCTGCCGGGCTTCGGCTGAGGGGCCTGGGCTGCTCTCCATGGCCACGTCGGTCACTGCAGGGGGATGGTGACATTGCAGGGGGAACAGGTGACACCATGGGGGGGGACACTGCTGTTCCCACCCCTCTGCTCACCCTCCATGTCCGTCTCCATGTCCTCGCCCTCGGGCAGGGCGGCAGCGGGCGGGCGCTGCACTTTGGGCTTGATGACGAAGGGACACTCGCGGCGGCACAGGTCCACCTCGTGCTGGGGGCGACAGAGCCTCAGCACCCCAAACCACCCCAGAGGACCCCAAAACACCCCCGGGGCACCCCAAAAGCAGGTCAGGGGTAGAGGGGCAGCACCTCGAGGCGGTAGATGAAGATGGACAGCCCGCTGTGTGACTGGAAGGCAGCCATGTCCAGGTTGGTGATGAGATCCACCACCCGCACCGCCCGCGTGACAAACGTGATCTGGTCCTGCTCGTCCCCCAGGAACTTGATCACCTGGTGAGGGGACAGACAGCAGGTGAGCCGGTCCCCAAGGCACCTGAGAGCCACCCCCAGGTGACAACAGCTCACCTTGAGCAGCGCCTCCATCATGCCGCACGACACCAGCGCCTCGCCGCCCGCGTCGTAGCTGGCCAGGTGGTACAGGAAGGAGAAGAGCGCCGTGGCAAACTGGTGGGGGTAGGGCTCCATGGATGGGTCTGGGGGTGCACAGGTGTGGTTAGGGCAGGTCACACCCCCCAGGTGACCCCCCCAGCCCCTCAGCACGCACCGATCATGGCCTGGATGCAGTTGCGCACCAGCACGGGCAGGAAGCCGTGGTAGGAGGCGGTGCCGGTGCAGTCGATGATGCTGCTGAGCTTGGGCGTTCGCTCCAGGTGCACAATGGACGTCAGCGTCCGCAGGGAGGCCGCCTTGATGTCCTGGGACAGGGGAGGGACACGTGAGGAACAGGTGAGGGACATGTGAGGGACAGGCATGGGACAGGCGAGCGACAGGCGAGGGACAGACGAGAGACAGATGAGGGACATTCACGTCCTTAATGAGCAGCATGACATCAGTGAAGGAATACGCAAAGGGACGGGTGGTGTAATAACTGAAGGCACAGGTTAGGGAAACTCTTGTCCTTTATGAGCATCATGACATCGGTGAAGGGACACACAAGGGGACACATGATGTGACAGGTGAAGGGACAGATACAAGACACATGAAATGACAGGAGCAGTGCAGGTATAAGACCAGGACAGGTGAGGTGACAGCTGCAGGACAAATAAGGTGACACATGCAGAATAGGTGAGGTGACAGCTGCAGGACAGGTGAGTCACACTCACATCCTTAACGAGCAGCAAGTACAGCACAACATCGGTGAGGGAACACATGAAAGGACAGGTGAGGGTACACACAAGGGGACAAGTGAGGGGACAGGTGAAGGGACACACAAGGGAACAGATAGTGTGACAGGTGAAGGCACAGGTGAAGGGACAGATACACATGAAATGACAGCAGCACTACAAGTATAGGACAAGTGCAGGACAGGTGAGCTGACAGCTGCAGGACAGGTGAGTCACACATCCTTGGTGAGCAGTGTGTGCAGCATAACATCAATGAGGGAACACGCAAAGGAACAGGTGAGGGGACACACAAGGGAACAGGTGAGGGGACGGGTGAAGGGACACACAAGGGGACAGCTGAAGGGACACGCACAGGGACACAAAAGGGACAGGTGAGGGGACAGGGCTCAGCCCTGGGTCTCACCATCAGCTGCTTGTCGGTGATCTGCAGCACATCCACCAGCTCCTCGATCAGCCCGTTGTACAGGATGCTGTTGGCCGACTCCTGCAGCGCGTTGGAGTACACTGCAGAGAGGGGGGGGTCACCCCAACTGCCCCAGGACCACCCCAAACCCACCCCCCAATTAAAACAAGCCCTAATTAAAGCCCACCCAGGATGGAGATGGCGTGGAGCCGCGCCTGCACCGCCTGCAGCCGCTTCTTGTGGTTGGAGAAGCCGTGGGCCAGGCGGATGTGGGTGAACAGCAGCATCTGGGGGGGGGGGGGGGGCAGAGAATTTGGGGGGGTCAGGGAGGGTCTGGGGGTCACCCCGCAATCTGTAGGGTCCCCTTGATGTCACCCCACACACCTGCTTGTCCTTGGGGATGCTGTACATCTTGGTCAGGGACTCCATGATCTCCGAGGGGCTCTCTGAGATCTGGGGGAGGAAAGAGAAATTGGGAGGGGTAGAAGCAAAACTGGGGGGCAGGGGACAAAACTGGGGTGTGGACAGACAAGATTGGGTACAGAGGGACAAAACTGGGGTGCAGGGGACAAAATAGGGTTCAGAGAATGAAACTGAGGGGCAGGGAGGGGACAAAACTGGGGTGTGGAGGGACAAAATCGGGTGCAGAGAAACAAAATAGGGGGGCAGAAAACAAAACTGGGGGGCAGGGGACAAAATGGGGGGGTGCTGACCCAAGCAGAGCCCCCTCCCCAAATCAAGGTGCCCCCCACACTCACCTTGTCCAGCTGCTCGATGTGGATGTAGTGCAGGGTGGTGCTGGTGGCCTGGAGGGGTCACAGGAGGTCAAGGGGTGGCCCCGGTGTTTTGGGGGCCTCCTCATGTCCCCAAATGTCCCCAGTGTCACTCACCCTCTTGTCCACCTTCACCTCGACGCCCGGCTCGGCGTAGAACTCGAAGTGCAGGGTGGTGGCACTGGGGGGGTATTTCTGCGGGGACACACAGGGGTGAGATGGGGACAGCAGGATCCCCTCTCCTGGGGTGACAGGGCCAGGCTGGGGGACACTGGGACACAGGGAAAGGGATGAGGGGAACCCGGGATGAAACAGGGGGTGACAAAGTGGTGTTGGGGGACAAGGGAAGGTGTTGGGGACCGCAAGAGGTGACACAGAGGGACAGGACAGCACTGGGGACACCAGACAGTGCTGGGGACACTGGGATGGCATCAAGGGCCTCAGGATGTGACAAAGGCACACGAGGTGATGTTGGGAATGGGTCACACCAAGATGTGACAAGAATGTTAAGAGAAGAATCTCTGAGACACAGGTGAGTTCTGGGGACCCCCAGGACAGCACAGGGTGACACAGGTGAGTTCTGGGACAGGACAAGGTGACACAAGTGAGCTTTGGTGACCCCCAGAACAGAACAAAGTGACGCAGATGAGTTCTGGGGACCTCCCAGGACAGGATAAGGCAACACAGGTGAATTCTGTGACAGAACAAGGTGACACAGGTGAGCTTTGGGGGACCCCCAGAACAGAACAAGGTGACACAGGTGAGTTCTGGGGACCACTGGGAGAGGATAAAATGACACAGGTCAGCTCTGGCAAATCGCAGAACAGAACAAGGTAACACAGGTGAGCTTTGGGGACCCTCAGCACAGGACAAAGGTGACTCAGGTGAGCTTTGGGGACCCCCAGAACAGAACAAGATGATACAAATGAGTCCCAACAAATCCCAGGACAGAACAAGGTGACCCACACGAGCTCAGGTGACCCACAACTGCCACTCACCATCATGTGCAGGTCCCTGCAGCACTCAGCCAGCCCAAATCCATTCTCCTTTCCACCCCAGCTCTGCAGGGAGACCAGCCCAGTTCATCCCTGCCCTGCTGAGCCCCCAAACCCCCCTAAAACCCCCCAAAATCCCCCCAAAACCCCGCCCACCTCGGCCAGGTGCTGCAGGCGGGCCAGCAGGGGCCCGCGGCGCTCGGAGCCCAGGCGGGTGATGTAGTTGGAGCGTTTGCTGAACACGTAGAGCAGGTTGAGCACGGCCAGCACCACGTGCATGTCCGAGGAGGCCAGCAGCGTGGTCAGGTGCTGCGGGGACAGGACAGGACAGGACAGGTGCGTCAGCGTGTCACACACGCCTGGGGACACTCAGAGAGGCAGGTTTGGGGTGTGCCCACCTCGATGGAGCTATAGAGGTGGCGGGAGAAGCTGTACTCGATGAGCAGGGCGGTGAAGTTGAGCAGGGCCAGCAGCAGGGCCTTGAGGGGCTGGCGCTCGGGCCGGTCGCAGGCCAGCATCCAGCTCATGGCCTCCACCGGCCGGCCCGCCTCGGCCAGCAGCGCGTCGAAGCGGTCCAGCAGGTCCACCCAGTGGTACAGCTCGCACTGAGGGGGGGTCAGGGGGGAGATGTGGGGCTGGGGGCACAGCCTGGGACCCCCTGGAACCCCTGGGTACAACCCAGACCCCAACCCAGACCCTCAGGTACACACAGGGGTACAGCTCGCACTGAGGGAGGGTCAGGGGGGAGATGTGGGGCTGGGGGCACAGCCTGGGACCCCCTGAGCCCCCTAGGAACAGCCTGGGACCCCCTGAGCCCCTGGGTATGGCCCAGGCCCCCAGGTATGGCCCAAATCCCAACCCAGACCCCCAGATTCACCCAGTGATACAGCTTGCACTGGGGGGAGGTTAGGGGAGGGATGTGAGGCTGGGGGCACAGTCTGGGACCTCCTGACCCCCCTGGGTACAGCCCAGACCCCCAGGTATGGCCTAAACCCCAACCCAGACCCTCACATCCACCCAGGGGTACAGCTCACACTGAGGGGGAACTGGGGGGGAATGTGGGGCTGAGCCTGGGACCCCTGAGCCCCCTGAGTACAGCCCAGCCTCTCTGAACCCCCATATCCCAGGGAGGACCCCCAGAACTCCAAGGAGGAACCCCAATATCTCAGCCCAGCCTGCCCAGGTTACAGCTGAGCCCCCTCCCCAGTACAAGGCAAGAAAATGGAGTTTAGGAGGCTGACAGAGAATTTGGGTCCTCCCCGGGTGTTTGGGGGGAAAGCGAGATACCCCCACATTTTGGGGTCTATAGGGTGTTCCCCCCAGTGTTTCAGGAATACTGGGGTTGTTTTAGGGATATTAGGATTCTTCCTTGGAGTTTTAGGAGTCTGTGAGAGAAAATTCCCACCCAAGCAGCTCCAGGATGCAGAGGAAATGGGGACCCCCCCTCATTGTCCTGGAGAACTTTGGGGTGCCCCTACTATGCCAGGGGGGCTGTGTGAACACTGCAGACCCCCTCCCCAGTTTTGGGGCTACACATGGGGTCACAGCCCCTCCTTGAGGTCATGGGAGATGAAGGCACTTCTGGGGGGCTGTGAGGACACTGGTGAGCCCCCCAGATTTGGGGAAAGGTAAATAAAAAGTGGGGGGGCCCAACACTGGAATGGGCAGCAGGAAATGTAGAAATCCTCCCATTTCTAAACCTCCAGAGAACCCCAGAACTGGGCTAAGGGCTCAGGGGGCTCAGCTGAAACCAGGGACCAACCCCCCCTAATTTGAGGAACGCTCTGGGGTGCCCCCCTCCGAATCTGGGGGTGCTCCCTGCGATTTGGGGGTGCTTCAGGGTGACGCCCCCCAATGGCAATAACCAGTTTGGGGACAAGCTCAGCACCACCCTGCCAAACTGTGGACAATCTCTTGGGGAGCTCCCCCGTGTCCTGGGACCCCCTGTCAAGGTTTTGGGACCCTCCTCCAGGTTTTGGGGTCCCCTCCCACCTTCCCAATGTTCCATGTCTTGATCTGCTGCAGTTCCGTCACCAGCTGTTCATCACTGCAGCTCTTCAGCTTCTCGATGAGGGCCCGGCAGTCGGCGGGCTGGGGGGCACAGGGAACTCAACACTGTCCCCTCACGGTGTCCCCAACATCCCCCAATGTCCCCAAACCCCCCCAGTTCCCATCCCAGTGCCCACACCCCCCCCAAATCTCCAATGCTCCCCCCAGAGTGAACCCCCGTACTGTGGTTTCCCCAAAATCACCAGCGCTGACATTCCCTGAGTGTCCCCAACACCCCACAATGTCCCCAAACCCTTCTCATTCCCTTCCCAATGTCCCCACTCCCCCAAAAATCTCCAATTCCCCCCCCACACTGTCCCTGACACTCCCCGAGTGTCCCCAACACCCCTGATGTCCCCAAACCACCCCCAATGTCCCCACTCGGCCCCAGACATCTCCGATTCCCCTCCCTGAGTGTCCCCAACCCCTCCTCGAGTGTCCCCAAGCCCTTTCCTGAGTGTCCCTAAGCCCTCCTCGAGTGTCCCCAACCCCTCCTTGAGTGTCCCCAACCCCCCCCTGAATATCCCCAAGATCCCTAAACCACCCCCAATTCTCTCCCCAGTGTCCCCATGCCCCCCCAGACATGTCCAATTCCCCTCCCTGAGCGTCCCCAACCCCTCCCTGAATATCCCCAAGCCCTCCCTGACTGTCCCCAGCCTCACCTCGAGTATCCCCAGGCTCTTCCTGAATGTCCCCAACCCCTCAGTGAACGTCCCCAACCCCTCTCCAGTGTCCCCAAGCCCTCCCTGAACATCCCCAAGCCCTTCCTGAATGTCCCCAACACCACCCCGACTGTCCCCAAGCCCTCACCGCCTCCGTGGGGGTTTTCTTCAGTTTCGTCCGATCCACTTTCATTTTGGGGGTTCCGGTCCTCGTGCTCCGCCTGAGGCCACACGTGGGGGAGGGGGGGGGGAAGGGGAGGAGGGGGTGTCACACCTGGGCCACCCCCCCAGCGGGTCAAACCCCGCCCCCTGCCTGTCCCGACAGAGTCCCTGTGTCGCGACAGAGCCCCGGGATGTCACCCCCCCGCCACGGGCCAAACTCCCGCCGTTCTGGGGTGTCCCGTGTCCCGACCGAGCCCCGCTGTCCCGACAGGGCCCGGCTGTCCCGACAGGGCCCCGCTGTCCCGACAGGGCCCCGCTGTCCCGACAGGGCCTCGCTGTCCCGACAGGCGCCGCGGCGGCCGCGGCCCGATGACGTCGCGGCACCGGCTGAACAATGAATGTGCAAAACCCCGCCGTGCCCGGGGGGGTCGCCGGGAGCCCCCCCCCACAAAACCGCACTGCCCCCCCACCCCAATTAACCCAGCGAGGGGCTGTAATTAAAGGCTGTAATTACAGGCGGTAATTAAGGGCTGAGGCTGCCGCGTGCCGGGGCTCCCCCACCCCCCCTCCCGGTGCCCCCCCCGCCCCCGCCGGCCCGGCCGGTTCGGTGACAGTGACGCATCACTTTGGGGGGGGCCGTTTTTGGGGTGTCCCCCCACCGGGAAAGCGTCAAAAAATAAGCCTGAAGCTCCCAGCCCATTTTCCCCCCCAAAAAACCTTCCCGAGGCGAGACCCCCGCCCCCCAGAATTCTCTCGCGTCGCGCCCCCCCCCCGGGAGGTCCTGAAGCCGCCCCCAGCCCCGGTAACAACGGGGGGAGCCCTTACCGGGAATCACTCCCAGTCCATCCTCGGCCCGGCCCGGTCGATGCGAGGGGGAGGGAGCCGGGAGCTGCTGAGGGGGGAATTGGGGGGGGGGGGGGGGGGGGGGGTGAAATATTGGGGGGTCCCGTGTGAGCGGCGGAATGACTGGGGAGGGCTGATCCCAAAAAGGGATCCCCCAAACCGCAGCGTGAGGGAGCTTAAGGGTGGGAAGTGACAACCCAAAATCGCTGTAAAATGTGAAAAAACGGCAATAGAGAAAAAAGTGCTGGGAGGAAATGAGGAGACCCCCAGATCCTAAAGGATCTGAAGAAGGGGGGATCCTAAATCTCGGGGAGCTGCAGGAAGCACGGCCTAGAAGATGGGGAAGGGGGGGCTGCTAAATGGGTCCCGCAAATGTCGGGAAAAAGAAGAGGAGGACCCTGAGTGATGGGAGGGGACTGCACGGGAGTAGAAATGAGGCTGGGGTCCCTAAATAATGAGAACGACAAAAAACGCCCGTAAAATACGGGAGAACCCTAAAGACGTGAGATAGCTAAATTAAGGTGGGGGAGCGGCCAAACACCCCAAATCTCGGGGGGGAAGCGCCTGAGTCCCCTCAAGGGGGGCCCCTATAGGGGGAGGCCGCTGGGGGCGGGGAAAGGGAGGCCGTGAGAGAAGGAAAGGAGCCCCCAAATCACGGGAGGCCGCCGGGGAGTGGGGGGGGGGCGGTGGGAGGGGGGGCGGGCCCCTCCTGACGGAGCCGCGCGCCAATCTTCCCACGCCGCGGGCCCCGCAGCGGCACCGGGCCGAGCCCCCCGCCCCGCCGGCCCCGGTACCTTAAGCGGGCGGGGAGAGCAGGGGGGGGGGTCAGAGCCGGCCCGGGCCCGTCCCGCCGCTGCCGCCGCCGCCATCTTACAGAGCCCCGGCCGCGGCCCGAGATCCCGCGAGAGCCGCCGCAAGTCCCGCGAGAGCGGCCGGCGGGACGGGATGAGGCGGCGCCGCGGGGAGAGCGAGAGGCGGGGCGACGCCGCCGGCAGCCAATGGGAAAGCGAGAGGCGCGGCGGCCAAGTCTCGCGAGAGCGCGCCTAGCGGTGGGGCGGGAGTTTGGGGAAGCCTCGCGAGATTTCGTGAGGAGTAAGGGGGAGGGGAGGCGGTCCCTCACGGATCCCGCCTCATACCGGGAGGAGGGGGGGGGCTGACGGTGAAGGGGCGGAAAGGCCCTGCCCGCCACAGAGCGGCTCAACCCCCCCGCTCCCCTCGCAGGCCGCGGGCCCCACGCCGTTCCCTCAAGCACCGGCACTCACCGGCACGCTGATGAGAGCGAGATCTCGCGAGGCGCTGGCGGCAGCGCGGCCCCCGAAGCCTCGCGAGAGGTGCGCGGAGAGAGAAAGAGAGAGAAGCGAGAGCAGCAACGGGGAGAGCGGCCCCGCCGCGGGTGGGGGAGGGCGGGCGGGGGGAGCGCGGCCGCTGCCTCAGCGGCGGGAACGGCGGCGGCGCGCGCGGCTCTCGCGAGAGCGCCGGCTGAGTGCGGCTCCAAATCTCGCGAGATTGGGGATCGCGCTCCTCGGCTGGAGGACAAGATCTCGGGAGAGCGCTGCCTGAGGGGAGCACGAAGTCTCGCGAGATCTGCCCGGCGGGAAGCGCTGAGGGAGGGCACGTGACCCTGCCCGGGGCATTTTTCACCAATTCCGGATTTTTTTTTTTCCTTTTTTATTCTACAAATACAAAAGGAAGGGGGCGGGGCCGCGACCTCCGGACACGCCTACAAAACAGGGGCAGCCAATGGGAAGCGGCCCTGCCCCATCAATCAACCTGAAGACACCTAGGGGAGGGGTGAAAAAAACCAGCGGGGACCAATCAAAGATGGCTCCGCCCCTCCCGCAGCTGTGGGGCGGGGCTTGTCCAATCGCCTCAGCTCCTGGAGTCGGGAAATTCAAAAGCCCCGCCCCCAGCCCATTCACAGCCAATGGGAAGGTGGGAACTGTGGTAGGCGGAGCCATATTGCAGCTCCACCCTTTTATGGGCGTGGCTGCCTCTATGTGGGTGTGGTTTCATTGTAGCCACACCTGGTTTTTTTACCCTACATGACCAATGGGCGTGGCTTGGACTGTGATAGGGTGTGGTCTCAGTGGGATCCGCATTGCAGGTGTGGCCTCAGAGGGGTCAGGTGGGACCACACCTGAAGGGGTGGAGCCTAACACAAGCCACGCCCTTTTTAGTGGCCACACCGTTGTTCTGATGGGTGCGGTTCCATCAGGCCCCGCCCCTTTCTGCAGCAGCCCCGCCCATAGTTCATTGTTCAGCCTGCGGTGGGCGGGGCCTGGCAGGGCGTGGACGGCCCCGCCCTCAGAGCAGCAGTTTCCCGTTGCGGTGGATTTTGAGGATCCGGCCCAGGCGCTGCTTGGCTGTGGCCAAACCCTTCCGGGGGCGCTTCCCTGCGGGCGGGATCGGGAATGTCACCGGGATTGGGGGGACAGAGCACCCAGAGACCCCCCAAAACCATCCCAGAACCCCAAAATCCAGCCTAGAACCTCCCCAGACCCACAGCACCCCCCACCAAAAACCCCCAGACCCAGGGATACTCCCCCAAAATCTCCCAAACCCACAGAAACTCCCCTCAAAACCCCCTCAATCCCCCCAAAATCCCCTCCGCTCCCCCTGAATCACCCCCAAATCCCCTCAGACCCTGCCCAAAACCCCCCTATGGCACCCTGAGACCCCCCTAAACCCACAGCAACCCCCCCAGAACCCTTCAGTTCCCACAGACCCCCCCCAAAATCCCTTTGGACCCACCCCAAAACCCTCAGATATTCCAAAATCCCCCCAAAACCCTTCAGCTCCTCCTCAGACCTCCCCAAACCCCCCCTGCAGCACTGTAAGACCCCCCCAAAACCCCTCAGTACAACCCACACACCCCCCAAAACCCCTCAGCTCCCACTGAACCCCCCCCAAAATCCCCTCAGACCCTCCCCAAACCCCCCCAGACACCCTCAAAGCCCCCTGCAACCCCCCAAGCTATCCCCAAACCCCCCTGTAGCCCCCCAAACCTCCCCCAGACCCTCCCCAAATCCCACCGTAGCCCCCCAAAATCCCCCCAGCTATCCCCAAAACCCCCCACAACCCCTCGAGTTATCCCCAAACCCCCCTGCAGCCCCCCCAAAACCCCCCAAAGCTATCCCCAAATCCCCCTGTAGCGCCCCAAGCCCCCCAGCTGTCCTCAAAACCCCCCCCAGATCCACCCCCAAATCCCCCTGCAGCCCCCCAAAACCCCCCCAGGTATCCCCAAAAACCACCCACCTATCCTCAAAACCCCCCCAGACACCCCCAAACTCCCCTCAGATACACCCCCAAACCCCCCTGCAGCCCCCCAAAAACCCCCCCAGGACACCCCCAAACCCCCCTGCAGCCGCTCACCGTGGCTGGGGGGGGCCGTTCCGGGGGGGCCCCGGCGCTGGCTCAGGAACACCCCCGGGGCCATGGGGGTGGGGGCTCGGCCGGGCTGAGCCCCGGGCGGGGGGTCCCGGCCCCCCCCGGCCGTGCCGTGTACTCGTGGTCAGCCAGGCTGGGGGGGTACGGCGCCTCCGGGGGGGGCTCCGGGGGGGGGCTCGGCCTCGGCTTCACCCCCCCCCGAGCTCGGCCTCGGGCTCTGCCTCCCCCCCCCTCGGGCTCGGCTTCGGGGTCTTCGTCTTCCTCGTCTTCCTCTTCCTCCTCTTCTTCCTCCTCCTCTTCCTCCTCCGGGGAGGGGGGCGAGGGGGGGCGGCGCTTGGCAGGGCCCTTCCTGCGCTGCAGCTTTCGGTGCTCCTGGGGGGGCAGAGGGGATTTATGGGGGGGGTTGTGGGGTCAGGGAGGGATTTATGGGGGTGTTGTGGGGGCTCAGGGGGGATTTATGGGGGTGTTGTGGGGGCTCAGGGGGGATTTATGAGGGGTAAGGGTGGTGATTTATAGGGGAGTTTGGGGGGTTTGAGGGGTCTGGGGGGATTTATGAGGGGGTTTGAGGGGTCTGGGTGGAATTTATGAGGGAATTTGGGGGCTCAGGGGGGATTTATGGGGGGGTTCATGGGGATGTTTGGGGAGTCAGAGGGGATTTATGGGGGGGTTTGGGGGTTTTGAGGAGTGGGGGAGCTTAGGGAGGGATTTATGAGGGTGTTGTGGGGGCTCAGGGGGGATTTATGGGGGGGGTTTGGGGGGTTTGAAGAGTCAGGGAGGATTTATGGGGGGTTTGAGGCATCGAGGGGGATTTATGAGGGTCTTTTGGGGGGTCAGGCAGGATTTATGGGGGGTTTACGGGGGGTCAGAGGAGATCTATGGGGGGTTTGGGGGATTTGAGGGGTCTGGGGGGCCTTGGGGAGGGAATAATGGGGGTGTTGTGGGGAGTCAGGGGGGATTTATGGGGGGGGTTGGGGAGTTTGAGTGGTCAGGGGGGTTTTTATGTGGAGTCAGAGAATGTTTCTGGGAGGATTTTGGGGGTCAGAGGGGGTTTATGGGGAAATTTGGGGGGTTGGGGGGATTTATGAGGGGTAAGGGTGGTGATTTATGGGGGAGTTTAGGGGGTTTGAGGGGTCTGGGGGGATTTATGGTTGGCTTTGGGGGATCCGCCCGAACCACCCCCAAAATCACCCTCAAATCCCATTGAACTCCCCTCAAACAGCCCCGGACTCCCTAAATGCCCCCACAAAACCCCAAACCCCCCTGTCCCAGTGTTCCCAGTTCCTCCCAGTGCTCCCAGTTCACTGGCTGGGCCAGTTTGGCACCAAATACCCCCTAAACCACCCCAAAATTCCCCCCAAATCCTCTTGAACTCACCTAAATCCCCCCAGGACTCCCTAAATACCCCCCAAAACTCCAAACACCCCATCCCAGTGCTCCCAGTTCCTCCCAGTGCTCCCAGTTCACCTGCTGGGCCAGTTTGGCACCCCCAAATCTCCCAAGAATCCCAATCACCCCCAAATCCCATTGAACTCCCCTCAAACAGCCCCTGGACCCCCTAAATGCCCCCCCAAAACCCCAAACCCCTCATCCCAGTGCTCCCAGTTCATCCCAGTGCTCCCAGTTGCTCCCAGTTCATCTGCTAGGTCAGTTTGGCACCCCCAAATCCCATCTGACAATCCCAATCACCCCCAAATTACCTCCCCCCTGAACTCACCTAAACCCCCCTGCAGGACTCCCTAAATGCCCCCCCAAAACCCCAAAGCCCCCCATCCCAGTGTTCCCAGTTCATCCCAGTGCTCCCAGTTCACCTGCTGGGCCAGTTTGGCACCCCGAAATCCCCCCCAAACCACCCCCAAAGTCACCCCAAATCCCCCTGAACTCACCTAAACCCCCCAGGACGCCCTAAATGACCCCCCCCAAAACCCTAAATTGCCCCGTCCCAGTGCTCCCAGTTCATCCCAGTGCTCCCAGTTCATCCCAGTTCATCCCAGTGCTCCCAGTTCATCCCAGTGCTCCCAATTCCTCCCAGTGCTCCCAGTTCATCCCAGTTCATCCCAGTGCTCCCAGTTCATCCCAGTTCATCCCAGTGCTCCCAATTCCTCCCAGTGCTCCCAGTTCATCCCAGTTCATCCCAGTGCTCCCAGTTCATCCCAGTGCTCCCAGTTCATCCCAGTTCATCCCAGTGCTCCCAGTTCACCTGCTGGGCCAGTTTGGCAGCAGCCGCCGCCAGCCCGGTCTCCACCGAGGCCACGCGCGTCCCCTCCCGCACCGGGCGGCTCTGCCGGGGCAGCGACGGCGTCACCCGGGCTGGGGACACCCCAAAATCAGATACCGGAACAGGGGACACCCCAAAATCAGGCAGGGAACAAAGGGGGACACCCCAAAATCAGATACCGGAACAGGGGGAGCACCCCAAAATCAGGCAGAGAATAAACGGGGACAACCCAAAATCAGATACCAGAACAGGGGGACACCCCAAAATCAGACAGGAAATAAAAGGGGACACCCAAAAATCAGATAGCAGAACAGGGGACACCCCAAAATCAGACAGGGAACAGGGGACACCCCAAAATCAGACAGGAAATAAAAGGGGACACCCCAAAATCAGACATGAAATAAATGGGACACCCCAAAATCAGACACGGAACGGGGGGAGCACCCCAAAATCAGAGTATGGAACAAGGGACACCCCAAAATCAGACACGGAACAGGGGGAGCACCCCAAAATCAGATACCAGAACAGGGGACACCCCAAAATCAGACAGGGAACAGGGGACACCCCAAAATCAGAGCATGGAATAAATGGGGACACCCCAAAATCAGACACGGAACACGGGACACCCCAAAATCAGGCAGGGAATAAACGGGGACAACCCAAAATCAGACAGGAAATAAATGGGGACACCCCAAAATCAGAGCACCATAAATAAAGGGGGACACCCCAAAATCAGACACCAAAAGAGGGGACACCCCAAAATCAGACATGGAATAAATGGGACACCCCAAAATCAGACACGGAACAGGGGACACCCCAAAATCAGAGCATGGAATAAATGGGGACACCCCAAAATCAGACAGGGAATAAATGGGACACCCCAAAATCAGACATGGAACAGGGGGACCCCGAAAATCAGAGTATGGAACGGGGGAGCACCCCAAAATCAGGCAGGGAATAAACGGGGACAACCCAAAATCAGACATGGAACAGGGGACACCCCAAAATCAGACAGGGAATAAAGGGGGACACCCAAAATCAGATACCAAAACGGGGGACACCCCAAAATCAGAGCATAAATGAAGAGGGGACACCCCAAAAATCAGGCACTAAACAAAGGAGGGACACTCCAAAATCAGACATTGAGCAAACCTAACCCAGCCCTGTCCCTGGGACCCCCGAAAATCCACAAATTTCCCCCCAAAACCCCCTCAAATCCCCCCAAGGACCCCCCAAAATCTCTGAATTTTTCCCCCAAACCTTTGGGGCTCCAGGGGGCGTCGTCCGTCACCTTCTTCTTTTTGGGGAGCGATTTTAGGGCAGGGTCATCCTCGTCTGACTCCAGTGAGGGATAAACTGAGAGGGGGGAGAAAAATTGGGGTTCAGAGGGGTTTTGGGCTGTTTTTGGGGTGATCTGGGGACATTTTTGGGGTGTTTTGGGGTATTTATGTGGTGTTTTGGGAGTATTTTATGATGGTTTTGGGGTATTTTTTTTAATATTTTGGGATTTTTTGGTGTGGTTTTGGGGTGTTTTGGGGATGTTTGGGGGGTTTTAGGGAAGTTTTGGGGGTACCCACAGGATGGAAATACAGGATGCTTCCACCATAGACCGAGGGTGATTTTTGGGGTGGTTTTGGTGAATTTTTGGGGTGTTTTGGGGATATTTTGGGGTCACACTCACTGAACTCAGCATCCTTGAATCAGGGTATTGTTGGGGTATTTTTGGGGTCGTTTTGGGGTATTTTGAGGATGGTTTTGGGGTCACACTCACTGTGCTCAGCATCCTTGAAGCAGGATTTTTTGGGTATTTTTTGGGGTATTTTTAGGATATTTTAGGGGTCACACTCACTGTACTCAGTATCCTTGAAGCAGAGTGCTTTGAGAGTATTTTTGGGGTGGTTTTGGGGTATTTTTGGGATATTTTTAGGGTCACACTCACTGTACTCAGCATCCTTGAAGCAGGGTGCTTTGAGGGTATTTTTGGGGTATATTTAGGATGTTTTTGGGGTGACACTCACTGTACTCAGCATCCTTGAAGCAGGGTGGTTTGGGGCTATTTTTGGGGTATTTTTAGGATATTTTTAAGGTCACACTCACTGTACTCAGCATCCTTGAAGCAGGGTGGTTTTGGGGTATTTTTGGGGTGGTTTTTGGGGTGACACTCACTGTACTCAGCATCCTTGAAGCAGGGTGGTTTTGGGGTTTTCTTGGGGTATTTTTGGGGTCACACTCACTGTACTCAGCATCCTTGAAGCAGGCTGGTTTTGGGGTATTTTTAGGATATTTTTGGGGTGACACTCACTGTACTCAGCATCCTTGAAGCAGGGTGGTTTTGGGGTATTTTTGGGGTGGTTTTTGGGGTGACACTCACTGTACTCAGCATCCTTGAAGCAGGGTGGTTTTGGGGTGATTTTGGGGTATTTTTGGGGTCACACTCACTGTACTCAGCATCCTTGAAGCAGGGTGGTTTTGGGGTATTTTTGGGGTATTTTTGGGGTCACACTCACTGTACTCAGCATCCTTGAAGCAGGGTGGTTTTGGGGTGATTTTGGGGTGATTTTGGGGTGACACTCACTGTACTCAGCATCCTTGAAGCAGGGTGGTTTTGGGGTGGTTTTGGGGTATTTTTGGGGTATTTTTGGGGTCACACTCACTGTACTCAGCATCCTTGAAGCAGGGTGGTTTTGGGGTATTTTTGGGGTGACACTCACTGTACTCAGCGTCCTTGAAGCAGGGTGGTTTTGGGGTGGTTTTTGGGGTGACACTCACTGTACTCAGCATCCTTGAAGCAGGGTGGTTTTGGGGTGAT
Source organism: Ammospiza maritima maritima (assembly GCA_036010785.1). Lineage (NCBI taxonomy): Eukaryota > Metazoa > Chordata > Aves > Passeriformes > Passerellidae > Ammospiza > Ammospiza maritima. Next base: position 741,719 of record CM069700.1, on the reverse strand, counting down.
TTTGGGTATTTTTGGGGTATTTTTGGGGTCACACTCACTGTACTCAGCATCCTTGAAGCAGGCCCCCAGGCTGTCCTGCTCGTCCAGGCTCCCCTCGGCCTCGCTGTCGGTGCTCCGGGGGGCGGGGGGGGCTCTGCGGGCTCCCCCAGACCCCCCAGGACCCCCCCTTTCGCTGCCCCCACCCCCGCCCCACCAGTTTGGGGGTCCCAGGGGGGTCCCCGCGGGCAGGTTGGCCATGCAGAGCATGCCCTGGATGGCTTCACGTGTGCTGGGGGAGGCGGGGGCCTCGCTGTGGGGGGAAAAAAGGGGAAAAATTGGGGTTTGGGAGGGGTCACGGCACATTTGGGATGCTCACGTTGAGGGGAGACAGCCCCAAAAGGAGATGGAGAGGGGCAAAGCCACAGAAATGACCCCCAGAACTCCTCAGGGGTGCAAATAACCCCCAAAACCCAACCTGGGACCCCAAATAACCCCAAAACCCCAATGCCTGACCCCAAATAACCCCCAGGAACCCCAAAACCCAACCTGGGACCCCAAATAACCCCAAAACCCCAATGCCTGACCCCAAATAACCCCAAAACCCAACTCAGGACCCCAAATAACCCCCAAAACCCAACCTGGGACCCCAAATAACCCCAAAACCCAACTCAGGACCCCAGATAACCCCAAAACCCCAATGCCTGACCCCAAATAACCCCCAGGAACCCCAAAACCCAACCTGGGACCCCAAATAACCCCAAAACCCAACCCAGGACCCCAAATAACTCCAAAACCCAACCTGAGACCCCCAAATAACCCAAAATCCCAATGTCTGACCCCAAATAACTCCTTGGGACCCCCCCAAACCAAACCCCAGCCTCCCA
>CM069700.1:699430-740656 GCA_036010785.1 Ammospiza maritima maritima | reverse complement strand
TCCTCCCCAGGCGGGTATTACCCCGTTCGCATCGGGGACCTTTTCCACGGGCGCTACCACGTTGTTCGCAAGCTGGGCTGGGGCCATTTCTCCACCGTGTGGCTCTGCTGGGACCTGCGGTGAGTGCGGGGACACCCGCGGTGGGTGGGGGGCTCCTCCTCTCTCCTGGGGGGGCTCCCCTGGAATGTTTTTTGGGGTGCGGGGGGGGGGGGGTTTCCCCTGCTTTTCTCTGAGCAGGAGGAAACGTTTCGTGGCGCTGAAGGTGGTGAAAAGCGCCCCCCAATACACGGAGACGGCGCTGGATGAGATCAAACTGCTGAAATGTGTGAGTGGCCCCCGGCCCCCCCAAACAGGGGACGCCCCAAAATTCACCTCCGTGACCCCCCCCGCCCCTCCCCCCCCCAAACCGGGGGACACCTCCAAATTCACCTCCGTGCCCCCCCAGGTGCGGGATTCAGACCCCAGCGACCCCAAGCGGGAGAACATCGTGCAGCTCATCGATGACTTCAAGATTTCGGGGGTCAACGGCGTCCGTATCCTTTTGGGGGGTTCTCAGGGGGGGTACCCCGAGATTTTCACCCTGTGGGGGGGGGTCTCGGGGGTTTTGGGGGTTCCTTGACCGCCCCCAGATGTTTGCATGGTGCTGGAGGTGCTGGGGCACCAATTGCTGCGCTGGATCATCAAATCCAACTACCAGGGGCTGCCCCTGCCCTGCGTCAAGAGCATCGTGCGGCAGGTGAGGGGGGGCTGGGGGACCCCAAATCTGTCTTTGGGACCCCAAATGGGCTGAACAGAGACCCCCAGACCCTCCCGGTTCACTGGGACCCCAAATGGGCTGAACAGAGACCCCCAAATCCCTCCCTGGGACCCCAAGTGGGCTGAACAGAGACCCCCAAATCCCTCCCTGGGACCCCAAATGGGCTGAACAGAGACCCCAAACCCTCCCGGTTCACTGGGACCCCAAATGGGCTGAACAAATCCCCTTGGCTCAGTGGGACCCCAAACGGACTGAACAGAGACCCCCAAATCCCTCCCTGGGACCCCAAATGTGCAGCACAAAGACCCAAATCCTCCCGGTTCATTGGGACCCCAAATGTGCTGTCTGGAGACCCCCAAATCTCTCCCTGGCACCCCAAATGGGATGCACAGAACCCCCAAAATCTCCCCAAATCCCTGTGTGGGACCCCAAATGGGATGCACAGAGACCCCCAAATCTCCCCAGATCCCTCCCTGGGACCCCAAATGGGATGCACAGAGACAGATTTGGGGTCCCCTCCCACTTAGGTGTGCCCCCGAGATTTTGGGGTGCACCCCTCGATTTGGGCTGTCCCTCCCCAATATCGCCTGTCCCTCCCCGATTGGGATGCCCCCCATATTTGGGGTTTCTCCCCAGATTTTGGGGTTTCCCCCCCCCCCCCGATTTCGGGGTTCCCCCTAATGTTGGGGTGCTCCCCGATGTTGGGGTTCCCTCCCAGATTCGGGGTTCCTTGCTGGATTTCAGATGCCCCCTCAAATTTTTAGTTCCCCCTAGTGTTGTGGTTTCCCCCGCGATTTCGGGTTTCCTCCCCGATTTCGGGGTTCCCCACCGATGTTTTGGGGTCCCCCCCCGCTGTTTCGGGGTCCCCCCTGATGTCGGGGTGCGCTTTCAGGTGCTGGAGGGGCTGGATTACCTGCACACCAAGTGCAAGATCATCCACACGGACATCAAGCCCGAGAACGTCCTGCTGTGCGTGGCCCCGCCCTACCTGCGGCACCTGGCGGCGCAGGCGGCGGCGTGGGCACGGGGGGGCGGCCCCCCCCGCGGGGCAGGTACCCCAAAATACCCACCCTGGGGAGGGGGTACCCCAAAATGCATCCCTGGGGAGGGGGTACCCCAAAATACCCACCCTGGGGAGGGGGTACCCCAAAATACATCCCTGGGGAGGGGGTACCCCAAAATACATCCCTGGGGAGGGGGGTACCCCAAAATACCCACCCTGGGGAGGGGGTACCCCAAAATACATCCCTGGGGAGGGGGTACCCCAAAATACCCACCCTGGGGAGGGGGTACCCCAAAATACATCCCTGGGGAGGGGGTACCCCAAAATACATCCCTGGGGAGGGGGGTACCCCAAAATACCCACCCTGGGGAGGGGGTACCCCAAAATACATCCCTGGGGAGGGGGGTACCCCAAAATACCCACCCTGGGGAGGGGGTACCCCAAAATACATCCCATGGAGGGGACGGCCTCCCCCCGCGGGGCAGGTACCCCAAAATACCCACCCTGGGGAGGGGGTACCCCAAAATGCATCCCTGGGGAGGGGGTACCCCAAAATACATCCCTGGGGAGGGGGTACCCCAAAATGCATCCCTGGGGAGGGGGGTACCCCAAAATACATCCCTGGGGAGGGAGTAGTACCCCAAAATACATCCCATGGAGGGGACGGCCTCCTCCTGCAGGGCAGGTACCCCAGAATTTCCACCTTGGGGAGGGGGTACCCCAAAGTACATCCCTGGGGAGGGGGGTACCCCAAAATTTCTACCCTGGGGAGGGGGTACCCCAAAACACATCCCATGGGGGGGACAGCCCCCCCTGCGGGGCAGGTACCCCAAAATACCCACCCTGGGGGTGAGGGGGGTACCCCAAAATACGTCCCTGGGGAGGGGGTACCCCAAAATACCCACCCTGGGGAGGGGGTACCCCAAAATACATCCTATGGGGGGGCGGCCCCCCTCGCGGGGCAGGTACCCCAAAATACAGCCCTGGAGGAGTACCCCAAAATACATCAACGGGAGGGAGGGAACCCCAAAATCCAGCCTCCGGGTTGGGGGGGGGGAACCCCAAAATCCACAGGGTAGGTACCCCAAAACCCATCCCCACAATGCAGGTACCCTAAAACCCGTCCTGTGGGCCAGGTGTCCCAAAATCTGCCCGGGGAGGGGGGAACCCCAAAATCCATCCCCTGGCAGGTAGGTAACCCCAAAATCCATCCCTTGTGGGGCGGGGACTCCCCAAAACCTGTCCTGGAGCGTAGGTGACCCCGAAATCCACCCCAGGAGTTCAGGGGACCCCCAAAACTCCATCCCGCGTGCAGGTACCTGTTGGTCCCCCCAAGTGCAGGTGTGCCCAACCCCCCCCGCTCTGGGGATCTGAGCCCCCCCTGTCTGTCCACAGTGAGCTCGGCACCGCACGAGGAACCTGTGAGTGACTGCACACCTGGGGGGGCGTGTGGGGGTGTGCTCACACCTGTGTGTGTGTGTGTGCTCACACCTGTGTGTGTGTGTGTGCGTGTGCTCACACCTGTGTGTGTGTGTGTGTGCTCACACCTGTGTGTGTGTGTGTGTGCTCACACCTGTGTGTGCCTGTGTGCTCACCTGTGTGTGTGTGTGTGTGTGTGTGTGTGTGTGCTCACACCTGTGTGTGTGTGTGTGTGTGTGCTCACACCTGTGTGTGCCTGTGTGCTCACCTGTGTGTGTGCTCACACCTGTGTGTGTGTGTGTGTGCTCACACCTGTGTGTGTGTGTGTGTGTGTGTGTGTGTGTGTGTGTGTGTATGCTCACACCTCTGTGTGTGTGTGTGTGTGTGCGTGTGCTCACACCTGTGTGTGTGTGTGTGTGTGTGTGTATGCTCACACCTCTGTGTGTGTGTGTGTGTGCTCACACCTGTGTGTGTGTGTGTGTGCTCACACCTGTGTGCCTGTGTGCTCACCTGTGTGTGTGTGTGTGTGTGTGTGTGTGCTCACACCTGTGTGTGTGTGTGTGCACTCTCACCTGTGTGTGTGTGTGTGTGTGTGTGTGCTCACACCTGTGTGTGTGTGTGTGTGCGCTCTCATGTGTGTGTGTGTGTGTGTGTGTGTGCTCACACCTGTGTGTGTGTGTGTGCTCACACCTCTGTGTGTGTGTGTGTGTGTGTATGTGTGTGCTCACACCTGTGTGTGTGTCTGTGTGTGTGTGTGTGCTCACACCTGTGTGTGCCTGTGTGCTCACCTGTGTGTGTGTGCGTGTGCTCACACCTGTGTGTATGTGTGTGCTCACACCTGTGTGTGTGTGTGTGTGTGCGTGTGCTCACACCTGTGTGTGTGTGTGTGTGTGCTCACACCTGTGTGTGTGTGCGTGTGCTCACACCTGTGTGTGTGTGTGTGTGCGCTCACACCTGTGTGTGTGTGTGTGTGCGCTCTAACCTCTGTGTGTGTGTGTGTGCGCTCACACCTGTGTGTGTGTGTGTGTGTGTGTGTGTGTGTGTGTGTGTGTGTGTGTGCTCACACCTGTGTGTGTGTGTGTGTGTGTGTGCTCACACCTGTGTGTGTGTATGTGTGTGCTCACACCTGTGTGTGTGCGTGTGTGCTCACCTGTTCATTGCACACCTGTGTGTGTGTGTGCTCACACCTGTGTGCGTCTGTGTGCTCACACCTGTGTGTGCGTGTGTGTGTGTTCACCTGTTCGTTGCACACCTGTGTGTGTGTGTGTGCTCACACCTGTGTGTGTGTGTGTGTGTGTGCTCACCTGTGTGTGTATGTGTGTGTGCTCACCTGTTCATTGCACACCTGTGTGTGTGTGTGTGTGTGCTCACCTGTGTGTTTGTGCTCACCTGTGTCATTGCACACCTGTGTATGTGTGTGTGTGCTCACCTGGGTGTGCTCACCTGTGTGTGTCTTCACACCTGTCCTTACACACCTGTGTGTGCTCACCTGTGTGCACGTGCTCACCCGTGTCAGTGCTCACCTGTGCACTCACGGCTCTCCTTGCACACCTGTGTGTGCTCTCACACCCGAGCGTGCTCCCCCGTGTGCCCCCGCATGGTTTTGCACACCTGGCTGCCCCGTGCCCCCCAAAATCAAAGCTCCCCAATCCCGAGATCCTCCAAACCCGAGGGAATCCCCCCAAAACTGAGGGAATCCCCCAAAACCAAGGGAATCCCCCCAAAACCGAGGGAATCCCCCAAAACCGAGGGAATCCCCTCAAAAACCTAAGGAATTCCTCCAAAACTGAGGGAATCCCCCAAAACTGAGGGAATCCCCCAAAACCGAGGGAATCCCCCCAAAACTGAGGGAATCCCCCAAAACCGAGGGAATCCCCCAAAACCGAGGGAATCCCCCAAAACCGAGGGAATCCCCTCAAAAACCTAAGGAATTCCTCCAAAACTGAGGGAATTCCCCCAAAACTGAGGGAATCCCCTCAAAACTGAGGGAATCCCCCCAAAACCGAGGGAATCCCCCAAAACTGAGGGAATCCCCCAAAACCGAGGGAATCCCCTCAAAACCGAGGGAATCCCCCAAAATTGAGGGAATCCCCCAAAACCGAGGGAATCCCCTCAAAACCGAGGGAATCCCCCAAAACTGAGGGAATCCCCCCAAAACCGAGGGAATCCCCCAAAACTGAGGGAATCCCCCCAAACTGAGGGAATCCCCTCAAAACCGAGGGAATCCCCTCAAAAACATAAGGAATTCCCCCAAAACCGAGGGAATCCCCCAAAACCGAGGGAATCCCCCCAAAACCGAGGGAATCCCCCAAAATTGAGGGAATCCCCTCAGAATCCTAAGGAATTCCTCCAAAACTGAGGGAATTCCTCCAAAACCGAGGGAATCCCTTCAAAACCGAGGGAATCCCCCCAAAACTGAGGGAATCCCCCAAAACCGAGGGAATCCCCGCAGTCCCGGGACTCCCCAAAACCGAGGGAATCCCCCAAAACCGAGGGAATCCCCCAAAACCGAGGGATTCCCCCCAAAATCCACCGCCCCCCCCAGGAGCGGCTGTCGCGGGCTCAGCGGCGGCGGCGGCGGCGGCGACAGCGGCGACAGCGAGAGCTGCTGGCAGAGAGACTGCGGGAGCTGGAGCGGCTGCGCGACAGCGACACCGGTCAGTGCCGGGGACAGTGGGGACAGTGGGGACAGTGGGGACAGTGGGGACAGTGGGGACAGCGACACCGGTTAGTGCTGGGAGGGGACAGCGGGGACATTGGGGACAGTGGGGACAGTGGGGACAGCGACACCGGTCAGTGCGGGACAGTGGGGACAGTGGGGACATTGGGGACAGTGGGGACAGTGGGGACAGCGACACCGGTCAGTGCGGGGGACATTGGGGACAGTGGGGACAGTGACACCGGTCAGTGCCGGGGGGACAGAGGGGACATTGGGGACAGCAACACCGGTCAGTGCCAGGGGACATTGGGGACAGTGGGGACAGCGACACCGGTCAGTGCCGGGAGGGGACACAGAGGGGACAGTGACACCGGTCAGTGCCAGGAGGGGACATTGGGGACAGTGACACCGGTCAGTGCCGGGGGGCACAGTGGCGACACCAGGAGGGGACAGCGACACTGTTCAGGGCTCTGGGGGGACACAGAGGGGACCCTGGGGACCCCAAAAAGCCCCCAGATCCCCCCCCAGATCCTCATGGGACATTGGAGGGGACATCGGGGGGTCCCGAGGGGACACTGGGGGGTCCAGGACACAGGAAGGGAAAATGGGGGACCCCGGGGGGGTTCTGTGAAATCGGGGGGGGACGGAGTGTTGGGAGTCCCCAGCGTGGGGCGAGGGGACAGTTTGGGGTCCCCAGGTGGCTTTGAGCCCTGTGGACACGCAGGACACACAAGACCACTTTGAGGGGCTCTGGGGGCAATTTTGGGGTCCCTGGACCAGTTCTGGGAGCCCCGGACCAGTTTTGGGGAGCTCCACGAGACTTTGCAGCTCCAGAAATGTGGGGGGGGGGGAATTTGTGGGGTGGGAATTTGTGGGGTGGGAATTGTGGGGTGGGAATTTGTTGTGGGTGGGAATTTTTGGGGTGAATTTGTTGGGATGGGAATTTTTGGGGTGAATTTTTGTGTGGGTGTTTTAGGTGTGAATTTTCGGGGTGAATTTTTGTGTGGGTGTTTCAAGTGTGAATTTTTGGGCTGAATTTGTGTGGGTATTTCAGGTGTGAATTTTCGGGGTGAATTTTTGTATGGGTGTTTCAGGTGTGAATTTTTGGGCTGAATTTTTGGGGTGAATTTTTGTGTGGGTGTTTCAGGTGTGAATTTTTGTATGGATGTTTCAGGTGTGAATTTTTGGGATGTGAATTTTTGGGGTGAATTTTCGGGGTGAATTTTTGTGTGCATGTTTTCAGGGTGAATTTTTGGGGTGAATTTTTGTATGGGTGTTTCAGGTGTGAATTTTCGGGGTGAATTTTTGGGATGTGAATTTTTGGGATGTGAATTTTTGGGGTGAATTTTTGTATGGATGTTTCCGGGGTGAATTTTTGGGGTGAATTTTTGTATGGATGTTTTCAGGGTGAATTTTTGGGGTGAATTTTTGTATGGATGTTTCAGGCGTGAATTTTCGGGGTGAATTTTTGGGATGTGAATTTTTGGGGTGAATTTTTGGGGTGAATTTTTGTATGGATGTTTTCAGGTGTGAATTTTGGGGTGAATTTTTGTATGGGTGTTTCAGGTGTGAATTTTTGTATGGATGTTTCAGGTGTGAATTTTTGGGGTGAATTTTTGGGATGTGAATTTTTGGGATGAATTTTTGGGATGTGAATTTTTGGGATGTGGATTTTTGGGATGTGGATTTTTGGGGTGAATTTTTGTATGGATGTTTCAGGTGTGAATTTTTGGGGTGAATTTTTGGGATGTGAATTTTGGGATGAATTTTTGGGATGTGGATTTTTGGGATGTGAATTTTTGGGTGAATTTTTGGATGTGAATTTTTGGGATATGAATTTTTGGGATGAATTTTGGGATGTGGATTTTTGGGATGTGGATTTTTGGGGTGAATTTTCTGGATGCGGATTTTTGGGATGTGGATTTTTGGGGTGGGGGGTCTCAATGTCTCTCTCCTCATGCAGAGACCCCCCCGGAGCCCCCGGAGGAGTTTGGGGGGAGCCCCCCGAGCGGGGCCTCGTCCTCGGGGGTGCACACGCTGCCCGCGGGGGGGGGGGGCTCCAGCGATGGATTCTCGGGGGGCTCCCCGGGACCCCCCCAGCGCCCCCCCAGCCCCAGCTCGGCCTCGGACTCGCTCTTCACCCCCACCTCAGGCTCGCTCATCTCGGGGGCTCCGAGGGCTCCCCAAAACCTCGGGTCAGTGGGGGGGGGAGTTTGGGGGGGAATATTGGGTTGGGAGGGGGTCTAGAGGGGGATTTTGGGGGGCATTTGAAGTTTGGGGGTGTCTAGAGGGGGAATTTGGCGTCTGGAGGGGCATTTTGGGGGGGGGTTGGGGGTGGGTTTTGGGGGATATTTGGGGCTTGGGGGGGTCTAGAGGGGGAATTTGGGGTGGGTTTGGGGGAATTTGGGGTTGGGGGTCTAGAGGGAGGATTTGGGGTCTTAAGGAGCAATTTGGGGGGGTTTGGGGGAATTTGGGGTTGGGGGTGTGGAGGGGAATTTGGGGGGGTTCGGGGGGAATTTGGGGTCTGGAGGAACAATTTGGGGGATTTGAGGGGGTTTGGGGGGAATTTGGGGTTGGGGGTGTGGAGGGGAAATTTGGGGGGGTTCGGGGGGAATTTGGGGTCTGGAGGAACAATTTGGGGGGGTTTGGGGGGAATTTGGGGTTGGGGGTGTGGAGGGGGAATTTGGGGTCTGGAGGGGCATTTTGGGGGGCCTGGGGGGAATTTGGGGTCTTGATGAACAATTTGGGGGTTGGTTGGGTGGGTTTGGGGGGAATTTTGGGGGATATTTGGGGTTGGGGGTCTAGAGGAGGATTTGGGGTCTTGGGGAGCAATTTTGGGGGGAATTTGGGGGAGTTTGGGATTCGGGAGGGTCTGAAGGAGCAATTTGGGGTCTTGAGCAATTTTGGGGGGGATTTGGGGTGGGTTTGGGGGATATTTGGGGTTGGGGCAGTCTAGAGGGGGAATTTGGGGTCTGGAGGAGCAATTTGGGGGGGATTTGGGGTGGGTTTGGGGATATTTGGGGTTGGGGGAGGTCTAGAGGGGGAATTTGGGGGGCATTTGGGGTCGGGGGTGTCTGGAAAGAGAACTTGGGGTCTGGAGGGGCATTTTGGGGGGGGGTTGGGGGGGTTTGGGGTGAAATTTGGGGGGAATTTGGGGTTGGGGATGTCTAGAGGGAGAATTTGGGGTGGATTTGGGGGATATTTGGGATCGAGGGAGTCTGGATGGGGAATTGGGGGAAATTGGGGGATTTTAGGGTTGGGGGCTCAGAGGGGCCATTTGGGGTTTGGGTGGAAAATTGGGGTGGGGGCTCTGGGGGTGCACTGGGGTCACTGGTGGGGCACTGGGGGGGTCACTGGGGTCCCAGGTGTGTCCCCAACGCCCCTGGGGTCCCCTCCAGGTGAGGGGGGCTGCCGGGGGGCAGGAGAACCCCCTGGACCCCCGAGCTGCCCCCAGGCTGAGGATCAAAATCGCCGACCTGGGCAACGGCTGCTGGGTGGTGAGACTGGGAAACTGGGGGGGACTGGGGAAACTGGGGGGACTGGGGAAACTGGGGGGGACTGGGAGGGACTGGGGGGGACTGGGGGGGACTGGGGAAACTGGGGGGGACTGGGGAAACTGGGGGGGACTGGGGGGACTGGGGAAACTGGGGGGGACTGGGGAAACTGGGGGGGACTGGGGAAACTGGGGGGGACTGGGGGGGACTGGGGGGGACTGGGGAAACTGGGGGGGACTGGGGGGACTGGGAGGGACTGGGGGAAACTGGGGGGGACTGGGAAACTGGGGGGGGACTGGGGGGAACTGGGGGGGGACTGGGGAAACTGGGGGGGGACTGGGAGGGACTGGGGGGGGACTGGGGGAAACTGGGGGGGACTGGGGGGACTGGGAGGGACTGGGGGGACTGGGGGGGACTGGGGAAACTGGGGGGGACTGGGGAAACTGGGGGGACTGGGGGGGACTGGGGAAACTGGGGGGACTGGGGGGACTGGGGGGGACTGGGAGGGACTGGGGGGGACTGGGGAAACTGGGGGGGACTGGGAGGGACTGGGAGGGACTGGGGGGGACTGGGGGAAACTGGGGGGGACTGGGGAAACTGGGGGGGACTGGGGGGGACTGGGGAAACTGGGGGGGACTGGGAGGGACTGGGAGGGACTGGGGGGGACTGGGGGAAACTGGGGGGACTGGGGAAACTGGGGGGACTGGGGGAAACTGGGGGGGACTGGGGAAACTGGGGGGGACTGGGGGGGACTGGGGAAACTGGGGGGACTGGGAGGGACTGGGGGGACTGGGGAAACTGGGGGGGGACTGGGGGGGACTGGGGGGAACTGGGGGGACTGGGAAACTGGGGGGGACTGGGGGGGACTGGGAGGGACTGGGGGGGACTGGGGGGAACTGGGGGGGACTGGGAGGGACTGGGGGGGACTGGGGGGAACTGGGGGGGACTGGGGGGGACTGGGGAAACTGGGGGGGACTGGGGGGGACTGGGGAAACTGGGGGGGACTGGGGGGGACTGGGGGGGACTGGGGGGGACTGGGGGGGGGACTGGGGAAACTGGGGGGGACTGGGGGGGACTGGGAGGGACTGGGGGGGACTGGGGGGAACTGGGGGGGACTGGGAGGGACTGGGGGGAACTGGGAGGGACTGGGAGAGACTGGAGGGGTCACTGGGAACAAGTGGGGGGGAACTGGGAGGGACTGAGGGGACTGGGAGGGACTGGGAGGGGATTGGGACGGGATTGGGATGGACTGGGAGGGGATTGGAAGGGACTGGGGGAACTGGAAGGAACTGGGGGGGACTGAGAACAAACTGGGAGGGACTGGGAGCGGAACTGGGAGGGACTGGAGAGACTGGGGGTGAGGTTTGGGGGTCTGGGGGTGTTCCTGTGGGTTTGGGGGAAATTCTTGGGAGTATTGGGGTGTTCTTGGGTCTGGGGGTGTTTGTGCAGGTTCCGGGTGGGGGCAGTTCTGGGGGTGTTTTGGGTCTGGGGGTGTTTTTGATCTCGGGGTGTTTGTGTGGATTTTGGGGCTGTTTTGGGGGTATTTTGGGGCTGTTTTGGCTCCGGGGGTGACCCCCGTGCCCCCCCCAGCACAAACACTTCACCGAGGACATCCAGACCCGTCAGTACCGGGCCCTGGAGGTGCTGCTGGGGGCGGGGTACGGCCCCCCCGCCGACATCTGGAGCACGGCCTGCATGGTCAGGGGGGCCCTGGGGTGGGGAGGGGGCTCTGAGAGACCCCTGAGGGGGGAGGGGCTGCCCAGGGACCCCCGGGGTGAGGGGGTGTCCCAGCTGGGGATGGGGCTCTGATGGACCCCAGGTGGGGAGGGGCTGACAGGGACCCCACGGTGAGGGGGGGTCAGGGGTGGGGAGGGGGCTTCTAATGGACCCACAGTGAGGAGGGGGCTGACAGGGACCCCATAGTGAGAGGGGGTGCCCTGAGGTGGGGAGGGGGCTGCCATGGACAGTGGGGTGGGGAGGGGGCTGCCACAGACCCCGACATGGGGAGGGGGCTTCTAATGGACCCAAGGTGAGGAGGGGCCTGCAGGGACCCCCGGGGTGGGGAGGGGGCTCTGATGGAGCCCATGGTGAGGAGGGGGTTCCCATAGCCCCTCCAGGTGGGGAGGGGGCTCTGATGGACCCCAGGATGGGGAGGGGGCTGCCATGGCCCCCTCAGACCCCTCCCCATTTCCCCCCCAGGCGTTCGAGCTGGCCACGGGCGATTACCTGTTCGAGCCGCACTCGGGGGAGGAGTACAGCCGGGACGAGGGTGGGCGGGGCCACAGGGTGGGCGTGGTCTCTGGGATGGGTGTGGTCTTAGCAATGGGTGTGGCCATGGGGGTGGGTGTGGCCGTAAGGTGGGTGTGGTCTCAGAGATGAGCAGTGTGTGGCACATGTGGGCGGGGCCTCCCCAATAAGTCTCCAAAAGGGGGGCGTGGTCTCTGATAGCCAATAGGGAGCTAAAGGGGTGTGGCCTGACCCAAGGGCGTGGCCATTGCGGATGGGGTTTCAAACAAGGGATGTGGCTCATAAGTGGGTGGAGCCACCATGGCGTGGCAGCCAATGGACTGGGGGTTGGCCAAGTGGGCGTGGCCAAGTGAACACCCACATGTGGGAGTGGGAAGAGAAGAAGGGATTGAACCAGCGGGGTGGGCGTGGCTAAAGGGATTGAACCAGTGGGGTGGGCGTGGCTAAAGGGGATTGAACCAGCAGGGTGGGCGTGGCTAAAGGGGATTGAACCAGCGGGGTGGGCACGGCTAAAGGAGGTGGGCGTGGCTAAAGGGGGTGGGCGTGGCTAAAGAGATTGAACCCGTGTCATGGGCGTGGCTAAAGGGGATTGATCCAGTGGGGTGGGCGTGGCTAAAGGGGGTGGGTGTGGCTAAAGAGGATTGAAGCGCTGGGGTGGGAGTGGCTAAAAGGGGATTGATCCAGCAGAGTAGGCGTGGCTAAAAGGGGCGTGTCCAACATGTCCTGCAGACCACATCGCGCACGTGATCGAGCTGCTGGGGGAGATCCCGCGGCACGTGGCCCTGGGCGGGCGCTACTCACGAGAGTTCTTCAACAGGAAAGGTGAGGGCGGGGCTGGCGGGCGTGGCCAGGGGTGGGTGTGGCTGGGCAGGGTGCTGGGGGGTGGGATTAAGGGCTGGGTGTGGCCATAAAGGTGGGTTGAGTGGGATTATGCAAATGAGGGGTTGGTGTGGCACACCCATAGGGGGTGTGGTCATGGGACAGGGGGTGGGGCTTGAGTTCAGCAGGGTCATGGGGTGGGGAGGGGGTGGGGTTTGACATTTCATAGCCCCGCCCATGAGGGAAGGGGTGTGTCCTGACCACACCCTTAATCAGGGGTGGGGCCACCTCAGCCTTGGGACGTGTCCTGACCACACCCACCATAGGGGGCGTGGTCACAGGGTTGGGGCATGTTCTGACCACACCCATAACAAGGGGCGTGTCCATCTTAGCATTGGGGTGTGTCCTGACCACACCCTTCAAAAGGACCGGGGCCAGCACCCTCCCTGCCCCTCCCCCTGCTGTGTGTGCATGCATTACCCATGGTGGGCGTGTCCCCCGCCCCTGACCCCGCCCCTTTGCAGGTGAGCTGCGGCACATCCGGCACCTGCGCACCTGCGGCCGTGGGGGCTGCGGGCGGTGCTGCAGGAGAAGTACGAGTGGCCGCGGGGGCCGGCGGCCGCCTTCGCGCGCTTCCTGCGGCCCATGCTGGCCTTCGAGCCCGCCCGCCGCGCCACGGCCCGCCAGTGCCTGCAGCACCCCTGGCTCCGCCCCTAGCCCCGCCCCCAGCCCAGCCCACCCCAGCAATAAACCACAGGAGTGTTCATTGGGGTGTTTACTGGGGGTCCCATGCTGGGGGCCGTGTCCCGGCAGTGCCTGCAGAACCCCTGGCTCCGCCCATAGACACGCCCACCGCATCAATAAACCACAGGCGGGTGCTGGTGGTCCTGGGATGTTTATTGTTGTTTTATGGGTGCTCCTGGTGGTCCTGTGGGAGGTTTGGGGTGCTCTTGGGATGTTTATTGGGGTCTTTTGGGGAGTCCCTGGTGGTCCTGGGGTGTTTATTGGGGTTTTGTGGGGGTTCCTGTGGCGTTTATTGGGGGTCCCACGCTGGCCTTCGAGCCTGCCCGCCGCGCCACGGCCCGGCAGTGCCTCAGCACCCCTGGCTCCGCCCCTAGCCCCGCCCAGCGCATCAATAAACCACGGGGTAGTTTATTTGTGGTCCCATGCTGGCCTTCAAGCAGCAGTGCCTCAGCACCCCTGGCTCCGCCCCTAGCCACGCCCCCAGCCCTGCCCACCGCAGCAATAAACCACGGGGGTGTTCATTGGCGGGGTTCCATCATGGCCCGCCAGTGCCTGCAGCACCCCTGGCCCCGCCCCCAGACACGCCCACCGCAGCAATAAACCACGGGGTGCTCCTGGTAGTCCTGGGGTGTTTATTGGGGTTTTATGGGGGTAGTGGTGGTCCTGGGGGGTTTGTTGAGGTCCTGTGAGGGGTTTGGGGGGCTCTTGGGGTGTTCATTGGGGTCTTTTGTGGGGGTACTGGTGGTCCTGTGGGGGGTTTGGGGGGGGCTCTTGGTCGTCCTAAGGTTTTTATTGGGGTCCTGTGGGAGGTTTGGGGGGGATCCTGGTGGTCCTGTGGGGTAAACTGGGGGGTTCCTGGTGGTCCTGGGGCGTTCGTTGGATCCTGTGACGGGCTCCTGGTGGTCCTGCGCAGGGTTTGGGGGGCCCTAGGGTGTTTACTGGGGGTCCCGTGGGGGTATTTGGGGTGTTCCTGGTGGTCCTGGGGGAGGTTTGGGGGGTTCTTGGTGGTCCTGTGGGTGTTTATTGGGGTCCTGTGGGGGGCTCCTTGTGGTCTTGCGCAGGGTTTGGGGGGTCCTGGGGTTTTTATTGGGGTCTTTTGGGGTGCTCCTGGTGGTCCTGTGGGGGTTTGGGGGGCTCCTGGTGGTCCTGGGGTGTTCAGTGGGGTCCTGTGGGGGTTTGGGGTGCTCTTGGTGGGACCCTGGAGTGTGCTGTGATCCTGGAGGGCTCCAGGGGGGTTTTGAGGGGTCTCAGAGATGATTTTGGGGTCCTGGAGGTGTTTTGGGTCTCGTGGGTGTTTTGTGGGGGCTCCCGGGGGTGTCCCAGAGCTGTCTCGGGGTCCCGGGGGGCGTTCCCGGAAATGTTTTGGGGTCCCTTGGGGTGCATTGTGGTCCTGAAGGTCCTGGGGGTGCTTTGGGGTCCCAGAGGTGTCAGGTGGGTGGTCCTGGGGGTGTTCTGGGGGGGTCTCAGGAATGTTTTGGGGTGCTGGAAGTGCTCTGGGCTCCCAGAGGTGTCGGCTGTGTGGTCTTGGGGCATCCTGAGGGTGTTTTGAATCCTGGAGGTACTTTGGGGTCCTGGGGGTGTTTTTGGGGGGGTTCCAGGGGGTCCTGGGAATGTTTTGGGGTCCCAGGGGTGTCAGGTGTGTGGTCCTGGGTGATCCCAGGAATGTTTTGGGGTCCTGGAGATGTTGTGTGGTCCTACAGGTGTTCTGGGGTGTTCTGGGGGGTCCTGGGGGTGTTTCGGGGTCTTAGGGGGTGTCAGGTGTGTGGTCCTAGAGGTGTTTTGGGGTGCTGAAGGTGCTTTGGGGTCCTGGGGTGTCTCCTGTGTGGTCCTGAGGGAGTTTCGGAGGCGTTTTGGGGTCCCAGGGGTGTGTTGGGGGTGTTCTGGGGGTGTTCTGGGTGGTCCTGGGGACTTTCCAGGGGTCCTGGAGTTGCTTTTGGGGTCCTGGAGGTGTTTTGGGGGGTTCCGGGGGTGTCTCAGGTGGTCCTGGGGGTGTTTTGGGGGGTCCCGGGGGTGTCTCAGGTGGTCCTGGGGGTGTTTTGGGGGGTCCCGGGGTGTCTCAGGTGGTCCTGGGGGTGTTTTGGGGGGTCCCGGGGGTGTCTTGGGTGGTCCCGGGGGTGTCTCAGGTGGTCCTGGGGGTGTTTTGGGGCGTCCCGGGGGTGTTTTGGGGGGTTCCGGGGGTGTCTCAGGTGGTCCTGGGGGTGTTTCACGGGGGGTCCTGGGGGTGTCAGGTTGGTGCTCCTGGGGGTCTTCTGAGGGAGGGTCCCAGGGCCATTTGGGGAGGGGGGTCTGGGGCTGTTCCAGGGGGCTCCCAAGGCCGTTTCAGGGGGTGCCGGTGTCCGTGTGTCCCCCCGTGTCCGTGTGTCCCCCCGTGTCCGTGTGTCCGGCTCAGCCCCGCGGCAGGTGCCCGATGATGCTCTGCACCGCCCCCGACGTCGTGCCCTGGCCCCCGATGTCCGGCGTGTGCGTCTGGGGGCGGGGCCACGTCACGGACACGCCCACAGGGGGCGGGGCCACAACGAACGGACCGTGCTCATGGCCACGCCCACAGTTTTAGGGCCACGCCCCTTGGGCAGGTGAGGACAGGTGAGGGCGGGGCTTACCCGGGGGTCGTCCAGCGAGGCCAGCACGGCTTTGCGGATGGTGGAGGCGTGGTTGTGCAGCCTGGGGGCGGGGCAAACACAGACCACGCCCACATCAGCGAGCCACACCCAACCCCAGAGGTTAATCCCCACCCCCTCCAGGTGAACACTGAGGGTCCGCCCCCTTTCCCAGCCCCTCCCATGGGATCCTGACCAGCTGAGCCATGCCCCTTTCTAAGCCACTCCCTCCAAGGGAAGCCACACCCCTTTTAAAGCCCCACCCCTTTTTGGGGAGCCCCTCCACCACCACCCCTTTGAAAGCCCCATCCCCTCTCAGGTGTTCCCACCCTTTGCCCAGGTGAGCCCCACCCCCTCCCGGGTTAGCTCCGCCCCTCCCGGGTTAGCTCCGCCCCTCCCGGGTAAGCCCTGCACCCTCCTGGATAATCCACACCCCCTCCCGTGTTGGCCCTGGCCCTCCCGGGTTAGCTCCGCCCCTCCCGAGTAAGCCCCACCCCCTCTCTGGTGTTCCCACCCCCTCCCGGGTTAGCCCCGCCCCCCGGCGCTAAGCCCCGCCCACTTGAGGTGGTCCAGCATCATGCAGGCCGCCAGCAGCGCCGCCGTGGGGTTGGCGATGTTGCGGTTGGCGATGCTCTTGCCCGTGTTCCGCGTGGCCTGGGGGGCACCGTGTGAGACCCCCCCCGCACAGAGACCCCCCAGTGACCCCCAGCAACAGCCCAGTGACCCCAGTGACCAACCAGTGACCAACCAGTGACCCCCAGTAACCAACCAGTGACCCCAGTGACCAACCAGTGACCAACCAGTGACCCCCAGTAACCAACCAGTGACCCCAGTAACCAACCAGTGACCAACCAGTGACCCCCAGTAACAGCCCAGTAACCAACCAGTGACCCCCAGTAACCAACCAGTGACCCCCAGTAACAGCCCAGTGACCCCAGTGACCAACCAGTGACCAACCAGTAACAGCCCAGTGACCAACCAGTGACCCCCAGTAACAGCCCAGTGACCCCCAGTAACCAACCAGTGACCAACCAGTGACCCCAGTAACAGCCCAGTGACCCCAGTAACCAACCAATAACAAACCAGTAACCAACCAATAACAAACCAGTAAGCAACCAATAACCAACCAGTAACCAACCAATAACCCCGCAGTGACAGCCCAGCGACCCAGTAACCAACCAGTGACAGCCCAGTGACCCCCCAGTGACCCCCAGTAACCACCAAGTGCTCCCAGTCCCACCCAGCCCCCCCTGTGTGCCCCCAGACCCACGGTTTCGAACACGGCGTAGTCGTGGCCGTAGTTGGCACTGGGTGTCCCCACCACAGCTCCCAGTGCTCCCAGTTCCTCCCCAGTGCTCCCAGTGCCCCCCAAACCCCCTCAGGACCCCCAAAGCCCCCCAGACCCCCATTTTGGCCCCCAGACCCACGGTTTCGAACACGGCGTAGTCGTGGCCGTAGCTGGCACTGAGTACCCCCCCCCAGTGCTCCCAGTTTCTCCAGTGACCCCCAAAGCCCCCCAGACCCCCTCAGGACCCCCAAAGCCCCCCAGACCCCCCAGTTTTGCCCCCAGACCCACGGTTTCGAACACGGCGTAGTCGTGGCCGCAGTTGGCACTGGGTGTCCCCACCACAGCTCCCAGTGCTCCCAGTTCCTCCCCAGTGCTCCCAGTGCCCCCCAAAGCCCCCCAGACCCCCCCAGTTTTGCCCCCAGACCCACGGTTTCAAACACGGCGTAGTCGTGGCCGTAGTTGGCACTGAGTACCCTCCCAGTGCTCCCAGTTCCCCCCAGTGCTCCCAGTGACCCCCAAAGCCCCCCAGACCCCCTTCAGGACCCCCATGTCCCCCCCAGACCCACGGTTTCGAACACGGCGTAGTCGTGGCCGCAGTTGGCACTGGGTGTCCCCACCACAGCTCCCAGTGCTCCCAGTTCCTCCCCAGTGCTCCCAGTGCCCCCCAAAGCCCCCCAGACCCCCCAGTTTTGCCCCCAGACCCACGGTTTTCGAACACGGCGTAGTTGTGGCCGTAGTTGGCGCCCGGCACCAGCCCCGGTCCCCCCACCAGGCCGGCGCAGACGTTGTTGACGATGTTCCCGTAGAGGTTCGGCATCACCATCACATCGAACTGCTGCGGCCGCGACACCAGCTGGGGGGGCACGCCCGCGTCACGGGGAGCACGGGGAGCACGGGGAGCACTGGGAGGGGTTTTTGGGGTTTTTGTTTTTTTTTTTTGGGAGGGTTTTTTGGGGTTTTTTTTTTTTTTGGGAGGGTTTTTTTTGGGGGAGGGGTTTTTGGGGGTTTTTTTTTTTTTTTTGGGAGGGTTTTTTGGGGTTTTTTTTGGGAGGGTTTTTTGTTTTTTTTTTTTTTGGGAGGGTTTTTTGGGGTTTTTTTTTGGGAGGGTTTTTTTGGGGGAGGGTTTTTTGGGTTTTTTTTTTTTTGGGAGGGTTTTTTGGTTTTTTTTTTTTGGGAGGGTTTTTTGGGGGTTTCTTTTTGGGAGGGTTTTTTGGTTTTTTTTTTTTTTTGGGAGGGTTTTTAGGGTTTTTTTTTTTTGGGAGGGTTTTGGGGTTTTTTTGGGGGAGGGTTTTTTGGGTTTTTTTATTTTTTGGGAGAGTTTTTTGGTTTTTTTTTTGGGAGGGTTTTTTTGGTTTTTTTTTGGGGAGGGTTTTTTGGGGTTTTTTTTGGGTGGGTTTTTTTTTTTTTTTTTGGGAGGGTTTTTTGGTTTTTTTTTGGGAGGGTTTTTTTTTTTTTGGGAGGGTTTTTTTGGGGTTTTTTTTGGGAGGGTTTTTTGTTTTTTTTTTTGGGAGGGTTTTTTGGTTTTTTTTTTTGTTGGGAGGGTTTTTTTTGGGTTTTTTTTTTGGGAGGGTTTTTTTGGGGAGGGTTTTTTGGTTTTTTTTTTTTTTTGGGAGGGTTTTTTTTTTTTTTTGGGAGGGTTTTTTTTTTTTTGGGAGGGTTTTTTGGGGTTTTTTTTTGGGAGGGTTTTTTGGTTTTTTTTTTTGGAGGGTTTTTTTGGGTTTTTTTTTTGGGAGGGTTTTTTTGGGGGAGGGTTTTTTGGGTTTTTTTTTTTTTTGGGAGGGTTTTTTGTTTTTTTTTTTTTTTGGGAGGGTTTTTTGGGTTTTTTTTTGGGAGGGTTTTTTGTTTTTTTTTTTTTGGGAGGGTTTTTAGGGTTTTTTTTTTGGGAGGGTTTTTGGGGTTTTTTTGGGGGAGGGTTTTTTGGTTTTTTTTATTTTTTGGAGGGTTTTTTGGGGTTTTTTTTGGGAGGGTTTTTTGGTTGTTTTTTTTTTTGGGAGGGTTTTTTGGGGGTTTTTTTTTGGGAGGGTTTTTTGGGGGTTTTTTTTTGGGAGGGTTTTTAGGGTTTTTTTATTTTTTGGGAGGGTTTTTTGGTTTTTTTTTTGGGAGGGTTTTTTGGTTTTTTTTTTTTTGGGAGGGTTTTTTTTGGGGGAGGGTTTTTTGGGGTTTTGTTTTGGGAGGGTTTTTTTTTTTTTTTTTTTGGGAGGGTTTTTTTTTTTTTTTTTGGGAGGGTTTTTTTGGGGAGGGTTTTTTGGGGTTTTTTTTTTTTTTGGGAGGGTTTTTTGGTTTTTTTTTTTTTTTGGAGGGTTTTTTGGGGGTTTCTTTTGGGAGGGTTTTTTTGGGGTTTTTTTGGGAGGGTTTTTTGGGGGTTTCTTTTGGGAGGGTTTTTTGGGTTTTTTTTGGGGAGGGTTTTTTTGGGGGTTTTTTTTGGGAGGGTTTTTTGGGGTTTTTTTTTTTGGGGAGGGTTTTTTGGGGTTTTTTTGGGGAGGGTTTTTTGGGTTTTTTTTTTTTTTGGGAGGGTTTTATTGGGTTTTTTTTTGGGGAGGGTTTTTTTGGGGGAGGGTTTTTTGGGGTTTTTTTTTTTTTTGGGAGGGTTTTTTGGGGTTTTTTTTTTGGAGGGTTTTTTGGGTTTTTTTTTTTGGGAGGGTTTTTTGGGGTTTTGTTTTGGGAGGGTTTTTTGGGGTTTTTTTTTTGGGAGGGTTTTTTTGGGGGAGGGTTTTTTGGGGTTTTTTTTTTGGGAGGGTTTTTTGTTTTTTTTTTTTTGGGAGGGTTTTTTGGTTTTTTTTTTGGGAGGGTTTTTTGGGTTTTTTTTTTTTTGGGAGGGTTTTTTGGTTTTTTTTTTTTGGGGGGGAGGATTTTTTGGGGTTTTTTTTTTGGAAGGGTTTTTTTGGGGTTTTTTTTGGGGGTCACACCTGCATGGTGGTGTTGTCCACGATCATGCTGCGGAAGGTGATCTCGGGTACTCGGCTGCCACTTCCTCGCAGCACTGCAGGAACAGCCCGTCCCCCAATTTCCTGGGGTGATAGCGGGGGGTGAGACCCCAAAAAACATGGGATACCCCCCAAAAAACTACAGGAAAACTCCCCACAAAAAATCCAGAATACCCCTCAAAAAATTTGGGATCCCACTCAGCACTGCAGGAACAGCCCGTCCCCCAATTTCCTGTGGGTCCAGTAGGGGTGAGACCCCAAAAAATCCAGGGTACCCCCAAAAAATCCGGGGTACCCCCAAAAAATCCGGGGTACCCCTGAGATCCCTTCAGCACTGCAGGAACAGCCCGTCCCCCAATTTCCTGTGGGGTTCAGGGGGACTGAACCCCCAAAAACCCCCAGGGACCACCAGGAGCCCCTCCAGACCCCAAACCCCCTCTGGACCCCAAACCCCCTCTGGACCCCCCAAAAGCCACCAAAGACTCACTCCAGAGCCCCAAACCCCTTTTGGGATCCCCCAAACTCTTTAGGACACCCCAACCCCTCTTTGGGACCCCCCAAATCCCCTCTGAGACCCCCCAAATCCCCTTTAGGACCCCCCAAACCCCCCTTGAGACCCCCCAAATCCCCTTTAGGATCCCCCAAAACCCCCCCTGGGACCCCCTAACCCTCCCTTGGGACCCCCCAAACACCCCCCTTTGGGACCCCCCAAACCCCCTTTGGGACCCCCCAAATCCCCTTTAGGACCCCCCAAATTCCCTCTGGGACCCCCCAAATCCCCTTTAGGACCCCCCAAATCCCCTTTGGGACCCCCCAAATCCCCTCTGGGACCACCCAAATCCCCTTTAGGACCCCCTAAACCCTCCTTGGGACCCCCCAAACCCCCTCTGGGACCCCCCAAATCCCCTCTGGGACCCCCCCAAACCCTCCTTGGGACCCCCCAAATCCCCTTTAGGACCCCCCAAACCACCTCTGGGACCCCCCAAACCCCCTTTAGGACTCCCCAAATCCCCTTTAGGACCCCCTAAACCCTCCTTGGGACTCCCCAAACCCCCCTTGGGACCCCCAAATCCCCTTTAGGACCGCCCAAACCCCCTCTGGAACCCCCCAAGCCCCCTCTGGGACCCCCCAAGCCCCCTCTGGGACCCCCCCCAAATCCCCTTTAGGACCCCCTAAACCCTCCTTGGGACTCCCCAAAACCCCCCTTGGGATCCCCCAAACCCCCTCTGGGTCCCCCCAAATCCCATTTAGGACCCCCAAATCCCCTCTTGGACCCCCCAAACCCCCTTTAGGACCCCCAAACGGATCCCCCAAATCCCCTTTGGGACCCCCCAAATCCCCTTCAGGACCCCCCAAACCCCCTTTAGGACCCCCCAAACCCCTCTTGGGACCCCCCAAACCCCCCCTGGGACTCCCCAAACCCCCCCTGGGACCCCCCAAATGCCCTTTAGGACCCCTAAACCCTCCTTGGGACCCCCCAAATCCCCTTCAGGACCCCCCAAATCCCCTTTAGGACCCCCCAAATTCCCTCTGGGAGCCCCCAAATCCCCTCTGGGACCCCCCAAACCCCCTCTGGAACCCCCCAAGCCCCCTCTGGGACTCCCCCAAACCCCCTTTAGGACCCCCCAAATCCCCTTTAGGACCCCCCAAACCCCCCTTGGGACCCCCCAAATCCCCTTTAGGATCCCCCAAACCCCCCCTGGGACCCCCTAACCCTCCCTTGGGACCCCCCAAACCCCCTTTGGGACCCCCCAAACCCCCTTTGGGACCCCCCCAAATCCCCTTTAGGACCCCCCAAATTCCCTCTGGGAGCCCCCAAATCCCCTTTAGGATCCCCAAACCCCCCGTGGGACCCCGCAAACCCCCTCTGGGACCCCCCAAATCCCCTCTAGGACCCCCCAAATCCCCTCTGGGACCCCCCAAACCCCCTCTTGGACCTCCCAAACCCCCTCTTGGACCTCCCAAATCCCCTTTAGGACCCCCCAAACCCCCTCTGGGACCCCCCAAACCCCCCCTGGGACCCCCTAAACCCTCCTTGGGACCCCCCAAACCCCCTCTGGGACCCCCCAAATCCCCTTCAGGACCCCCCAAACCCCCTTTAGGACCCCCCAAACCCCTCTTGGGATCCCCCAAACCCCCCCTGGGACTCCCCAACCCCCCCTGGGACCCCCCAAATGCCCTTTAGGACCCCTAAACCCTCCTTGGGACCCCCCAAATCCCCTCTGGGACCCCCCAAACCCCCCCAAACCCCCTCTGGGACCCCCGAACCCCTCTTGGGACCCCCCAAATCCCCTTTAGGACCCCCAAACCCCCTCTGGAACCCCCCAAGCCCCCTCTGGGACCCCCCAAGCCCCCTCTGGGACCCCCCCCCAAATCCCCTTTAGGACCCCCAAACCCCCTCTGGGACCCCCCAAATCCCCTTCAGGACCCCCCAAACCCCCTCTGGGACCCCCCAAACCCCCCTTGGGACCCCCCAAACCCCCTCTGGGACCCCCCCAAATCCCCTTTACGACCCCCCAAACCATCTCTTGGACCCCCCAAACCCCCTTTAGGATCCCCAAACCCCCTCTGGGATCCCCCAAATCCCCTTTGGGACCCCCCCAAATCCCCCTTGCGACCCCTCAAACCCCCTTTAGGAGCCCCCAAACCCCCTCTGGGACCCCCCGAATCCCCTCTAGGACCCCCCAAACCCCCTCTAGGACCCCCCAAATCCCCTTCAGGACCCCCCAAACCCCCCCCGGGCCCCCCCAAGCCCCCGTTGGTGCCCCGTACATGATGTTGGCCTTGTGCACGGCGGTGACGCAGCGGCGCGCGGCGGCGCGGGCCAGCCCGAAGGCGTAGTGGGCGATGCGGCGCGAGCGCCCGGCCGTGATGATCTTCAGGCTCTCGACCACGCCCGCCACGCTCTGCGGGCACGGGGGCACGGGTGGGCATCAACAACGGGGTGGGGCATCGCCCAGGGGGTGGGGCATCAACAACGGGGTGGGGCATCGCCCAGGGGGTGTGGCATCAACAATGGGATGGGGTCAACAATGGGGTGGGGCACCACGCCCGCCACGCTCTGCGGGCACAGGGGCACGGGTGGGCATCGCCCAGGGGGTGTGGCATCAACAACGGGGTGTGGCATCAACAACGGGGTGGGGCATCGCCCAGGGGGTGGGGCATCACCGAGGGGGTGGGGCATCAACAACGTGGGGTGGCACCACGCCCACCACACTCTGCGGGCACGGGGGCACGGGTGGGCATCGCCCGGGGGGTGGGGCATCAACAACGGGGTGTGGCATCACCCAGTGGGTGGGGCATCACCCAGGGGGTGGGGCATCAACAATGGGGTGTGGCATCAACAATGGGGTGTGGCACCACACCTGCCACGCTCTGCGGGCACGGGGGCACGGGTGGGCATCACCCAGGGGGTGGGGCATCAACAATGGGGTGTGGCATCAACAATGGGGTGTGGCACCACGCCCACCACGCTCTGCAGGCACATGGTCACAGGTGGGCATCACCCAGGGGGTGGGGCATCAACAACGGGGTGTGGCACCACGGCCACCACGCTCTGTGGGCACGAGGTCACGGGTGGGCATCAGCAACAGGGTGTGGCAGGGGTTTGGGGCATCAACAACGGGGTGTGGCATCAAACAATGGGGTGGGG
Organism: Ammospiza maritima maritima; assembly: GCA_036010785.1. Taxonomy (NCBI): domain Eukaryota; kingdom Metazoa; phylum Chordata; class Aves; order Passeriformes; family Passerellidae; genus Ammospiza; species Ammospiza maritima. The sequence goes on along the minus strand of CM069700.1, from coordinate 717,053 downwards.
CACCACGCCCGCCACACTCTGTGGGCATGGGGGCACGGGTGTGACATCACCTAGGGGGTGTGGCATCAACAATGGGGTGGGGCATCAACAACAGGGGGTGGCACCACGCCCGCCACACTCTGCGGGCACATGGGCACGGGTGGGGCATCAGCAACGGGGTGGGGTCAACAACAGGGGTGTGGCACCACCCCTGCCACACTCTGCGGGCACGGGGCCATGGGTGTGGCATCACCCAGGGGGTGTGGCATCAACAACGGGGTGTGGCACCACGCCCGCCGCGCTCTGCGGGCACGGGGGCACGGGTGGGCATCAACAATGGGGTGGGGCATGGGTGTGGCATCACCGCCAGGTTGTGGGATGGGTGTGGCATCACTTCCAGGACGTGGCACGGGTGGGGCAGGGGTGCAGTATCAGCCCCAGGGTGTGGCACTACCCCCAAGGCGTGGTACAGGTGTGGCACAGGCAGGGCACCATCAACGGGGCGCGGCATGGGTGTGGCATCACCAGCAGGGTGTGGCACAGGCGGGGCAGGGCATCACCAATAGGGTGTGGCACAGGTGTGGCATCACCCTCAGGATATTGGATGGGTGTGGCACCACCCCCTAGGTGTGGCACAGGCAGGGCAGGGGTGTGGCATCACCCCCAGGGTGTGGCATGGGTGTGGCATCACCCCCTAGGTGTGGCACAGGCATGGCATGGGTGTGGGCGTACGGCATGGGCAGGGCAGGGGCATCACCAATGGGGCGTGGCAAGGGCGGGGCATCAACCCCAAGATGTGACGAGGGTGGCACAGGGGTGGGGCATGGGTGTGGCATCACCAATAGGATGTGGGGTGGGCGGGGGCATGGGTGTGGCATCAGCCCTGGGGCATGGCACGGGCAGGGGTGTGGCATCACCAACAGGGTGTGGCACGGGCAGGGCAGGGGTGTGGCATCACCAACAGGGTGTTTTCTGTGGGATTTTGGCTGGTTTGTGGGTGATTTTTGGATATTTTTGGGGTGATTTAGGCTGGGTTTTGGGGTGATTTTGGGGTATTTTTTGGGATGATTTTGGGGTATTTTTGGGGTGATTTTGGGCGTTTTTGGGGCACACCTCGTGCTCCAGGGAGCTGTACTCCCCCTCGGTGTTCTCCCTCACAATGAGGGTGGTTTGGGGTATTTTTGGGATATTTTTCGGGGTGTTTTTGAGAGTATTTTTTGGATATTTTTGAGATGTTTTTGGGGTGATTTTGGCTGCTTTCTGGGTGATTTTGGGGTGTTTTTGGGATATTTTGGGGTGATTTTGGCTGGTTTTTTGAGGTGATTTTGGGATATTTTGGGGCACACCTCGTGCTCCAGGGAGCTGTACTCCCCATCAGTGTTCTCCCCCACAATGAGGGTGGTTTGGGGTATTTTTGGGGTATTTTTTGGGGTGTTTTTGAGAGTATTTTTTGGATATTTTTGAGATGTTTTTGGGGTGATTTTGGCTGCTTTTAGGGGTGATTTTGGGGATATTTTTGGAGGTATTTTTTGGATATTTTGGGGGTGATTTGGGCTGGTTTTTGGGGTGATTTTGGGATATTTTGGGGCACACCTCATGCTCCAGGGAGCTGTACTCCCCATCAGTGTTCTCCCTCACAATGAGGGTGGTTTGGGGTATTTTTGGGATATTTTTCGGGGTGTTTTTGAGAGTATTTTTTGGATATTTTTGAGATGTTTTTGGGGTGATTTTGGGGTGTTTTTGGGGATATTTTTGGAGGTATTTTTTGGATATTTTGGGGGTGATTTTGGCTGGTTTTTGGGGTGATTTTGGGATATTTTGGGGCACACCTCATGCTCCAGGGAGCTGTACTCCCCATCAGTGTTCTCCCTCACAATGAGGGTGGTTTGAGGTATTTTTGGGGCATTTTTTGGGGTGTTTTTGGGAGCATTTTTTGGATATTTTTGAGATGTTTTTGGGGTGATTTTGGCTGCTTTTTGGGGTGATTTTGGGGATATTTTTGGGGGTATTTTTTGGATATTTTGGGGGTGATTTTGGCTGGTTTTTGGGGTGATTTTGGGCGTTTTTGGGGCACACCTCGTGCTCCAGGGAGCTGTACTCCCCATCAGTGTTCTCCCTCACAATGAGGGTGGTTTGGAGTATTTTTGGGATATTTTTGGGGGTATTTTTTGGGATGATTTTGGGGCTGTTTTTGGGGTGATTTTGGGATATTTTTGGGGGTATTTCTTGGAATTTTTGGGGGTGATTTTGGCTGTTTTTTGGGGTGATTTTGGGCGTTTTTGGGGCACACCTCGTGCTCCAGGGAGCTGTACTCCCCCTCGGTGTTCTCCCTCACGATCAGGATGTCGATGTCCCGGTGCCGCGTCTCCACCCCGGGCAGGCTCTGGCAGTGGATGACGTTGGCGTAGAGATCCAGGCTGGTCCTGGCAGGGCCCAAAAATATGCAAATGAGGCACAAAATAGGCAAATGAGCCACCAAAATATTCATCTGAACCTACTAGAGTGGAAATAAAACCCCAAAATGTGCAATGAACCCCCAAAATATTCAAATACCCTAAAAATGTAAATCCACCCCTAAAATGCTTAAGTGGACCCACAAATAAGCAAATTAACCCCCAAATCATGCAAATTAACCCCCAAACCATGCAAATCGACACCCAGGCATGGAGACTGACCCCAAAAACATGCAAATGAATCCCTTAAACATGCAAATCAGCTTCAAAACATACAAATGGACCCCGAAATGTGTAAATAAAACCCTAAAACATGCAAAGAACCCCCAAATATACAAATCAACAGCCAATGATGCAAATTAACCCCAAAACATGCAAATCAAACCCAAAACATGCAAATGAACTCTTAAAACATTCAAACCAACCCCCTACATATGCAAATGAACTGCCAAACCACGCAAACGAACCCCGACATGCAAACTGAACCCAAACTATGCAAATGAGCCCCAAAACATGCAAACCAACACCCAAAACATGCAAATGAGCCCCAAAATGCAATTTAGCCCCCAAGACTTGCAAATGAACCCCCAAGATATGCAAGGAACCCCCCAAAACATGCAAATGAGCCCCGAAACGGGCAAATCAACTCACAAAGCGTGCAAGTCAAGTCCCGAATTATGCAAATGAAGCCGAAATTATGCAAATGAAGCCGAAATTATGCAAATGAGCCCCCCAAAGGCCTGACCTGATGAGGTTGTTGCGGGATTTGTGGCTGGGGGGGAGGTTGTGGTTGGTCTCGATGTTCCCTGGGGGGAAAAAACGGGGTCAGAGCCGGGACTGGGGGGATTTTGGGGGAAATTTGGGGGATTTGGGGGAGATTGGGAGGATCTGGGAGAGATTTTGGGGGTTTAGAGGAGATTTTGGGGGATTTGGAGCCGATTTCAGATCAGGTTTGGGGATTTTGGGCAGATTTAGGATCAGATTTGGGAGCAGATCTGGGCTCAGATCTGGGATCAGGTTTTGGGATTTAGGCTCTGATTTGAGCTCAGATTTTGGTATTTGGAATCAGATTTAGGATCAGATTTGGGGTTTCAGATCAGACTTAGATTTGGGGTCAGAATTTGGGATTTAGATTTGGGGTCAGAATTTGGGATTTAGGATCAGATGTGATGGATTTGGTATCAGATTTGGGATCGGGTTTTGGGACTCAGGACCAGATTTGGGCTCAGATTTAGGATCAGATTTCGGGATTTGTGATTAGATTTTGGGATTCAGGCTCAGATTTTGGGATTCAGGCCCAGCTCTGGGATTTTGGCTCAGATTTTGGGATTCAGGCCCAGATTAGGGCTCAGATTTTGGGATTCAGGCTCAGATTTTGGGATTCAGGCCCAGATTAGGGCTCAGATTTTGGGATTCAGGCCCAGATCTGGGATTTCGGCTCAGATTTTGGGATTCAGGCTCAGATTTTGGGATTCAGGCTCAGATTAGGGCTCAGATTTTGGGATTCAAGCTCAGATTTTGGGATTTAGGCCCAGCTTTGGGGATTTAGGCTCAGATTTTGGGATTTAGGCTCAGATTTTGGGATTCAGGCCCAACTCTGGGATTTCGGCTCAGATTTTGGGATTCAGGCCCAGATTAGGGCTCAGATTTTGGGATTCAAGCTCAGATTTTGGGATTCAGGCTCAGATTTTGGGATTTCAGTTCAGATTTTGGGATTCAGGCTCAGATTTTGGGATTCAGGCCCAGATTAGGGCTCAGATTTTGGGATTTAGGCCCAGATCTGGGCTCAGATTTTGGGTTTAGGCCCAGCTCTGGGATTTAGGCCCAGATTAGGGCTCAGATTTTGTGATTTAGGCTCAGATTTTGGGATTCAGGCCCAGATCAGGGCTCAGATTTTGGGATTCAGGCTCAGATTTTGGGATTTAGGCTCAGTTTAGGGCTTTAGGCTCAGATTTTGGGATTCAGGCCCAGATTAGGGCTCAGATTTTGGGTTTAGGCTCAGATTTTGGGATTCAGGCTCAGATTTTGGGATTCAGGCCCAGATTAGGGCTCAGATTTTGTGATTTAGGCTCAGATTTTGTGATTTAGGCTCAGATTTTGGGATTCAGGCTCAGATTTTGGGATTCAGGCCCAGATCAGGGCTCAGATTTGGGGTTTAGGCCCTGACCCTTGAGCGCGACGCCGTTGCGCCGGATGGCCGTGATCGCGTTCTGCACGTCGTCCTCGGGCGCCTCCGAGTTCACCCGAACCTCCTCGAAATCCACGGGGACGCAGGCGTGCCTGGGGGCACAGAGGGCACAGAATGGCACCAGAACGGCAAAAAAATGGAATCAGAATGGCAAAAAAAGGGTATAAAAATGGTGCTAAAATGGCAAAAAGTGACACCAAAATGGTGTCAAAATGTCACCCCAATGTCACCCCAAATGTCTCTAAATGAACACCCAAAAGTCCCCAAAATGTTATCCCAGTTTAACCCAAATGTCCCCCAATGGCACCCAAATGTCACCCAAATGTCATCAAATGTCACCCGAAATATCCCCAAAACGTCACCCCAATGTCCCCCAAATGTCACCCCCAAATGTCTCTAAATGAACACCCAAAAGTCCCCAAAATGTTATCCCAGTATCACCCCAAATGTCCCCCAATGGCACCCAAATGTCACCCCAAATGTCATCAAATGTCATCCCAATGTCCCCCAAATGTCACCCCAAATATCCCCAAAATGTCACCCCAATGTCACCCCAAATATCCCCCAAAACGTCACCCAAATGTCACCAAATGTCCCCCCAAATGTCATCAAATGTCACCCCAAATGTCACCCCAATGTCCCCCAAATGTCACCCCAAATGTCATCAAATGTCACCCCAATGTCACCAAATGTCCCCCAAATGTCCCCCCAAAATGTCACCCCAAATGTCACCCCAAATGTCCCCCAAAATGTCACCCAAATGTCACCAAATGTCCCCCAATTGTCACCCAAACATCCCCCAAATTTCACCCCAAATATCCCCAAATGTCACCCCAATGTCCCCCAAATGTCATCAAATGTCCCCCAAATGTCCCCCAAATATCCCCCAAAATGTCACCCCAAATGTCATCAAATGCCACTCCAATGTCACCCCAATGTCCCCCAAATGTCACCCCAATGTCACCCCAAATATCCCCCAAAACGTCACCCAAATGTCACCAAATGTCCCCCAAATGTCATCAAATGTCACCCCAAATGTCCCCCAAATGTCACCCCAATGTCCCCCAAATGTCACCCCAAATGTCATCAAATGTCACCCCAAATATCCCCCAAATGTCACCCCAATGTCCCCCAAATGTCACCCAAATATCCCCCAAATGTCCCCCAAATGTCACCCAAATGTCCCCCAAATGTCACCCCAAATATCCCCCAAATGTCACCCAAATGTCCCCCAAATGTCACCCCAAATATCCCCCAAATGTCACCCAAATATCCCCCAAATGTCCCCCAAATGTCACCCAAATGTCCCCCAAATGTCACCCCAAATATCCCCCAAATGTCACCCAAATGTCCCCCAAATGTCACCCCAAATATCCCCCAAATATCCCCCAAATGTCACCCCAATGTCCCCCAAATATCCCCCAAATGTCACCCCAAAACGTCACCCAAATGTCCCCCAAATGTCACCCCAAATATCCCCCAAATGTCACCCCAAATGTCACCCCAATGTCCCCCAAATGTCCCCCAATTGTCACCCAAACATCCCCCAAATTTCCCCCAAAATGTCACCCCGATGACACCAAATGTCCCCCAAATGTCTCCCAGTGTCACCGAGTGCCCAATTTTACTGATTCATTTGCATATGTAAATACTTGATTGCCTTTTTCCCCCCTCATTTGCATATTTTGGGGTTAATTTCTCCTTTTTGGGCTCCATTTCTGGGGCTCCATTTCCACTTTTGGGGGCTCGTTTCCAACTCCACCAATTAATTTCCACACTTTATGAACTGAATCACACTTTTGATTAACTAATTAATATTTCCCCGCCTCATTTGCATATTTTGGGGTCAATTCCTTCATTTTGGGCTCAATTCACCAATTTCTGGGGCTCCATTTCCACACTCAATTCCAACTTTTGGGGCTCCATTTCCCCTTTTGGGTGCCAATTCCCAACTCCACCAACTCATTTCCATACTTGAAGAACTAATTAATTTTTCTGGGCCTCATTTGCATATTTTAATATAAATTCCTCCATTTTGGGCTCCATTTCGGGGACTCCGCTTCCACTTTTGGCCGTCAATTCCCAACCCCACCGATTCATTTCCACCCTATATGGACTTAATTACACTTTTAATCAATTAATTAATATTTCCCTGCCTCATTTGCATATTTTGGGGTTGATTTCTCCATTTTGGGCTCGATTCACCAATTTCTGGGGCTCCATTTCCACACTCAATTCCAACTTTTGGGGCTCCATTTCCCCTTTTGGGTGCCAATTCCCAACTCCACCGATTCATTTCCACACTGAATGGACTTAATTACACTTCTGAGCAATTAATTAATATTTCCCTGCCTCATTTGCATATTTTAGTGACAGTTCCTCCATTTTGGGCTCCGTTTCTGGGGCTCCATTTCCCCTTTTGGAGGCTCATTCCCAACTCCACTGAATCACTTCCACGCTGTACGTACACAATTACACTTTAAATTAATTAATTAATATCTCCCTGCCTCATTTGCATATTTCAGTGTCAATTCCCCCATTTTGGGCTCCGTTTCTGGGGCTCCACTTCCACTTTTGAGGCGTCAATTCCCAATCCCACCGATCCATTTCCACGCCGTACCAACTCCATCACACTTCTAATTAACTAATTAACATTCCCCCGCCTCATTTGCATATTCTAGAGTCAATTCCTCCATTTTAGACTCAATTCACCAATTTCTGGGGCTCCATTTCCATATTTAATTCAAACTTTTGGGGCTCCATTTCCCCTTTTGGAGGCTCATTCCCAACTCCACTGAATCATTTCCACGCTGTACGTACACAATTACACTTTAAATTAATTAATTAATATCTCCCTGCCTCATTTGCATATTTTAGTGACAGTTCCTCCATTTTGGGCTCCGTTTCTGGGGCTCCATTTCCCCTTTTGGAGGCTCATTCCCAACTCCACTGAATCACTTCCACGCTGTACGTACACAATTACACTTTAAATTAATTAATTCACATCTCCCTGCCTCATTTGCATATTTCAGTGTCAATTCCCCCATTTTGGGCTCCGTTTCTGGGGCTCCACTTCCACTTTTGAGGCGTCAATTCCCAATCCCACCGATCCATTTCCACGCCGTACCAACTCCATCGCACTTCTAATTAACTAATTAACATCCCCCCGCCTCATTAGCATATTTGGGGGCGTGGCCCGCACCTGAACACCTCCTTGACGTGCAGCATGAGCTCGGGGCCGATGCCGTCGCCCGGGATCAGCGTCACCGTGTGCCGGCCCCCGTACTTGGCTGGGGGGGGCTGGGGGGGGGGCACAAACACAAAATTTGGGGTCCCCTCGACCCCCCCAGACCCTCCCTGCTGTCCCCTCCCCCCCCCCCCGCCCTTTTCCCAATTTTCCCCCCCAAAAAATTGGGAAAATTTGGGGGTTTTGGGACCCCCCTGAGTGATTTTTGGTTCCCCCCCCCCCCACCCCCCCCAGTTATTTTTGGACTCCCCAGGTGATTTTGGGGTCCCCCCCCCTTTGGTTATTTTGGGCCCTTCACTCCTTTTGGGGTCCCCCCATTATTTTTGAGCCCCTTCCCAGTGATTTTTGGGGTCTCCCAATGATTTTGGGGGCCCCCCCAGGGGATTTTTGGAGTCTCCCAATGATTTTTGGGGGCTCCCCCAGGGGATTTTGGGGGTCTCCCAATGATTTTGGGGGCTCCCCCACGGGGTTTTTGGGGGTCTCCCAATGATTTTTGGGGCCCCCCCCAGGGGATTTTTGGGGTACTCACGATGCTGCGTTGCTGTGGGGGGAGAGGGAGAGAAAATTGATGAATGAATGAATGAATGAATGAATGAATGAATGAATGAATGAATGAATGAGAAAAAAATGAATGAATGAGAGAAAATTTCTCAATGAATGAGAAATTGGGGACCCCACCCCAAAAATTCCCCACACCCCAAAATTCGGGGGTTGGGTGGGGGTTGGGTGGGGTTTTTTTTTGGGGGGGGGATGGGATTTTTTGGGGGGGTTGGGATTTTTTGGGGGCATTTTGGGAGGGGAGTTTTGGGGGAGATTTTAGAGGGATTTTGGGGGTGATGGGACTTTTTGGAGTTGGGATTTTTTGGGGGGAGATTTTGGGGGGATATTGGGGGTTTTGGAGGGGTGGGATTTGGGGCTGATGGGATTTTTTGGGGGGATTTTGGGAGGGGAGTTTTGGGGGAGATTTTAGAGGGATTTTGGGGGTGATGGGACTTTTTGGAGTTGGGATTTTTTGGGGGGAGATTTTGGGGGGATATTGGGGGTTTTGGAGGGGTGGGATTTGGGGCTGATGGGATTTTTTGGGGGGATTTTGGGTGGGTTTTGGGGAGTGGGATTTCGGGGTGATGGGATTTGGGGGGAATGGAATTTTGGGGAGGATTTTGGTGGATGGGATTTTGGGGTGATGGGGATTTTGGGGGGGGATTTTGGGTGGGTTTTGGGGGATGGGATTTTGGAGGGGGTGGGGATTTTTTGGGGGGGGGTGGGTGGGATTTTTTTGGGGTGGGCGGGGCACTCACGGAGGGGAGGTGGAGCTGATCCACAGCGTGGGAAATCCCTGCCTGAGGAATCCACACCTGGAACCGGAGGAGTCCCAAAAATTGGGGTGAGGTGAGACCCCAAAAAAGCCCCCCAAAAGGGTTCAGAGCCCCCTCCCCAAAACAGCACTAAGGAATCCCCCCCGCAGTGGTTCAGGACAGCTCCAAAACTCCTCATTAATTAATAAAGTGTTAATTAAACTTCGCATGGGTGGTTTGGGGGTTCCTGGGGATTTTCCCGAGGGAATTCCCTGCCCGGGACCCTCCCAAGTCCCCCCCCCGGACCCCCTTTGGCCACGCCCGCCCCCCCTTTGACAACCCCACAATGGTTCTGCCCAAGGCACCGCCCCTCACAGAAATATCAGCCAATCACAGCGTGGAGCGCTGCCCCTCCCACACACCCTGCGAGTTCCAGCCAATCAGCACTCGCGGAACAGCGCCACATCCCCACAGTAACCAATCAGAGCCCGGTCCGCCGCTTCCACGTCCCGCCCCTCCCGGCGACCGCCCGGCCCCCGCCGGCGCGCCAGCCAATCACAGGCCGCCGTTGAGGCGGGCATCGGCGGGAACCGTCGGGAACGGGCGGGAACCGGCGGGAACCGACAGGGGCGGGGCCCGGTAGGCGGCGAATCGGGTTCTGATTGGTCACTCACCGCGCGCGGCCGCAGCGCCACCCGCATCACCCTCCGCCGCGCCGCCGTCAACGCCGCCGCCATGATGCTCCCGCCGGCGGCACGAGTTCTCGCGAGATCTCGTCACCGCCCACGCGAGGAGATAGGGCGATAAGCTCGAACTCTCGCGAGAGTTCCTGCCCCGCCCGCGGCACGCCCTCACGCCGTGGCAGCCATTTTGTGCCTGGGAGCGGCGCTGGCGTGAGGCGTCACGGAGGGAGGCGAGAAAGGCGGGACCGCCCACGCCGTTTTGTCCCGAAACGGCGACACCGAGCGTTGAGCCCTTTCCCCATCTGTGATCCTTTTCGAGGGCGAAAAAAACTCTAATTGATAACGGAGAGGAAGAACTGCGGCCACCGCCCCTCAGCCGTCGCTATGGCAACGTTTAGAGTGCGCATGCGCCGGGGCGTGGTCGTGGCTCCGCCTTCCGCGCCACAGGCGGGGCGGCCGCCATTTTACCCGCCTGTGCACCGCATTGCGCATGCTCTGCCACTTGACCACACCCCCGACGTGTCTCAGCCACGCCTCTGCTCCCTCTTGGCCCCGCCCCCACCTCCACCTCAGGCCACGTCTCGCGCGGGCTGGGAGGCGCGCTCGCTCTTCATTGGTCAGCGGGCGCGTGGATGCCCGCCTGCCGCGTTCTGATTGGTGAGCGTGCAGGCGGTCCCAGCGTTGATTGGTTGGTTCTAGCGAGGGCGGGGCCTGAGGGAGGGTGCGCGCGGCTGATCATGGCGGGTGTCGGGGCTCTCCCGCTGCTGCTGCTGCTGCTTGCGGCGGCCGGGGCTGCGGGTAGGGGCAAAACCGGGGTCCCATGAGTGGGAACGGGAACTTGTGAGGGGAACCCGGGGGTTCTGAGCGCTCTGAAGGGTTCTGCGAGCTGTGAGGGCCGAGGGGGACTCGAGACACTGGGGTCCTGTGGGGGTTCTGGGCTCTGAGGGGATGGAGGGGAGTGGAGGTTCTGTGAGGGGATATCGGGGATTCCATGAGGGGATTGGGGGTCCTGTGAGGGGCAGGAGCGGAGGTCCCGTGAAGGGATCGGGGACACCATGAGGGGGGATCGGAGGTCCCGTGAGGGGAAGGACTGGGGGTTCTATAAGAGGATATCAGGGATTCCATGAGGGAGAATCGGAGACTCCATGAGGAGGGATCGGGGGTTCCATAAGGGGATATCAGGCATTCTATGAGGGGGGATCGGGAACTCCATGAAGGGATTGGGGGTTCCATGAGGGGAAGGAGCAGGGATCCCGTGAGGGAGGATCAGGGGCTCCATGAGGACGTCAGGGATCCCGTGAGAGGCAACTGGGGCTGCCGAGATCCATGAGGGGAAGGATTAGGGTTTCCATGAGGAGAAGAACCGGGCATCCCATGAGGGGGAATTGGAGGTTCCATGAGGGGATATCAGGGATTCCATGAGGGGGCATCGGGGCTTGCATGAGAGGAAGAATCGGGGGTCCCGTTAGGGGATATTGGGGTTTCTATGAGGGGAAAGATCGGGGATTCCGTGAGGCAGGATTGCGGGTTCCATGAGGGGAAATAGCGGGGGGCTCCATGAGGGGATCGGGGGTTCCATGAGAGGATATTGGCAGTTCCATGGGGGGATCAGGGGTTCCATGAGGGGAAGGATTGGGGGTTTCATGAGGGGAAGGAGTCGGGATTCCATGAAGGGGAATCGGGTGTGCCATGAGGGGAAGGAGCGGGAGTTCCGTGAGGTGATCGGGGGTTCCATGAGGGGATCGGGGGTTCCATGAGGCAGAACTGGGGGCTCCATTAGGGGAAGGAGTGGTGTCCCGTGAGAGGGAATCAAGTGTTCCATGAGGGGATATTGGGGTTTCCATGAGGGGAAGGAGTGGGGGTTCCATAGGGGATATCAGGCATTTCAGAGATTCCATGAGGGGGGATCAGGGGCTCCATGAGGGGAAGGAGCGGGCGTCCCGTGAGGGGATTGGGGGTCCCATGAGGGGATATTGGGGGTCCCATGAGGGGAAGGAGCGGGGATTCTCCATGAGATGATTGGAGGTTCCATGATGGGATATTGGGAGCTCCATGAGGGGATTGGGGACTCCACGAGGGGGGATCGGGTGTTCCGTGAGGGGGAATCAGAGACTCCACGAGGGGGGATCGGGTGTTCCGTGAGGGGGAATCAGAGACTCCACGAGGGGGGATCGGGGGTTCCGTGAGGGGGAATCAGAGACTCCATGAGGGGGGATCGGGGGTTCTGTGAGGGGGAATCAGGGACTCCATGAGGGGGGATCGGGGGTTCTGTGAGGGGGAATCAGAGACTCCATGAGGGGGGATCGGGGGTTCCGTGAGGGGGAATCAGAGACTCCATGAGGGGGGACCGGAGCTCCATGAGGGGAAGGATCGATGGTTCCATGAGGGGATTGGGGATCCCCTGAGCGGGGAGTGGGGTTCCCATGAGGGGGATCAGGGGTCCCATGAGGGGGTCCCATGGCCAGTGATGTCCCTGAGGATCCCTCAGGAATGGGGGTCCCGGGCCTTTGGGGGTCTTTTGGTGCCTCAGGCGCATTTGGGGATGGGGATTTTGGTAAGTGTGGGTTCCTGGGGGGGGTTCAGGCGAGTGGGGATCCCTGGGGTGCTCTGGGTCAATTTTAGGGGTCTCGGGGAGGGTTTTAAGGGGGGGGGGTCCCTCAGCCGAGCCCCCTCCCCAGGCGAGCCGTGCCCCGAGCCCACCATCGCCCCCTCCTATTACACCACCTCGGACGCCGTCATCGCCTCCGAGAGCGTCTTCGTGGTGGAGATTTCCCTGGTGTGCAAGAACGGAGCCCAGGTGAGACACACACACACACACACACACACACACACACACACGGGGTCAGGGTCCCAAAGCAAAAAAAAATTTATTTTACGTGTTCTCCAGTTTATGTCTTCTTAACATAGCGTAATTTTAAGTCGTCAACTACATCACAGTAACTTTATTATATTTGGTGCATTTTTTTATTGTGTAGTATGAAATAATATTGTTTATGTTGTGTTTATATAGCTCTATTATATTTAGTTAAATGTATTAAAATTGTATAAATACAATGTAAATAATATTATATTTATAGGTGCAAAACAATTAACGTTAATATAATTGGTAAGGTTTTACAAAAATTGAATGAGGCAGGTGTTATAGTTATAGTTATAGTTATACTAAAAAGAATATGGAGAGAGGTTTGCAGAGCAATCTGAAAGAAAGGATTTCTGTGGAGAAACGTCTGCGACACACACACACACACACACACACACATGGTCAGGGTCCCAAAACAAAAAAAATTTATTTATTTTACGTGTTCTCCAGTTTATGTCTTCTTAACATAGCAAAATTTTAAGTCGTCAACTACATCGCAGTAACTTTATTATATTTGGTGCGTTTATTTATTGTATAGTATGAAATAATATTGTTTATGTTGTGTTTATATAGCTCTATTATATTTAGTTAAATGTATTAAAGTTGTATAAATATAATGTAAATAATATTATATTTATAGGTGCAAAACAATTAACATTAATATAATTAGTAAGGTTTTACAATAATTTAATGAGGCAGGTGTTGACATCTATTTATGCACGTCATTTAGCTTACAAATTTTTTTATGTATCTTTTTAATTTTTTTCTATGCTGATGGCCTTGTATGGATACACTCAGAAATCATCAATTCTTATTTTTTCTGTTAATTCAGCTTTGAAAGTTTTACAAATATTTAATGAGGTCCATATACATATCTATTTATACATGTAATTTAGCTTATAAATTTTTTTATGTATATTTTCTAATTTGTGTACATGCTGGTAGCCTTGTATAGATACACTCAGAAATCATCAATTCTTATTTTTTCTGTTAATTTAGCTTTGAAAGTTTTACAAATATTTAATGAGGTCCATATACATATCTATTTATACATGTAATTTAGCTTATAAAATTTTTTATGTATCTTTTCTAATTTGTGTCCGTGCTGGTAGCCTTGTATAGATACACTCAAAAATCATTAATTGTTATTTTTTCTGTTAATTCAGCTTTGAAAGTTTTACAAATATTTAATGAGGCACATATACATATCTATTTATACATGTAATTTAGCTTATAAATTTTTTTATGTATCTTTCCTAATTTGTGTCCATGCTGGTAGCCTTGTATAGATACACTCAGAAATCATCAATTCTTATTTTTTCTGTTAATTCAGCTTTGAAAGTTTTACAAATATTTATTGAGGCACATATACATATCTATTTATACATGTAATTTAGCTTATAAATTTTTTTATGTATCTTTTCTAATTTGTGTCCATGCTGGTAGCCTTGTATAGATACACTCAAAAATCATTAATTGTTATTTTTTCTGTTAATTCAGCTTTGAAAGTTTTACAAATATTTAATGAGGTCCATATACATATCTATTTATACATGTAATTTAGCTTATAAAATTTTTTATGTATCTTTTCTAATTTGTGTCCGTGCTGGTAGCCTTGTATAGATACACTCAGAAATCATCAATTCTTATTTTTTCTATTAACTCAGCTTTGAAAGTTTTACAAATATTTAATGAGGTCCATATACATATCTATTTATACATGTAATTTAGCTTATAAAATTTTTTATGTATCTTTTCTAGTTTGTGTCCGTGCTGGTAGCCTTGTATAGATACACTCAGAAATCATCAATTCTTATTTTTTCTGTTAATTCAGCTTTGGAAGTTTTACAGGAATTTAATGAGGCACATATACACTTCTATTTATACGTGTGGCTTACCTTATAAAAGTTTTTATGTATTTTTTCTAACTTGTTTGTATGCTGACAGATCTGTATGGATACTCTCAAAAATCATCAATTATTTCTTCTATTAATTGAGCCCAGCTGCCAAACCCTTCCACATTTCCCCCTTTTGATATTTAAGTGTGAAACTCAGATTCTTTGCAGGTTTGCTGCAAAAATCCAAGCAGACGAGGCAGACACAGGGCAATAATTACGATTATTAACAAAATCACCAAATCAGTTTTTAACAAGGCTTTAAACCAGCGGTTGGAAAAACCATTCAGTGATTTTTATCGAGCCCTGGGGGGGTGTGAGGGACCCCCAAACCCCCCCTGACCCCCCTCCCCCACAGAACGTGGCTCTGTACGCTGATGTCAACGGGAAACAATTCCCAGTGACCCGAGGGCAGGACGTGGGCAGGTACCAGGTGAGGCTGGGGGGGATTTGGGGGGCTCAGGGGAGCCTGGGGTACCTGGGGAGGGGATTTGGGGGGCTCAAGGGGTCCCTGAGAGGGATTTGGGGGGCTCATGTGAGTCTGGGGTACATGGGGAGGGGATTTGGGGGGCTCATGTGAGTCTGGGGTACCTGGGAGGGGATTTGGGGGGACCTGAGGAGTCTGGGGTACCTGGGGAGGGGATTTGTGGGGCTCAGGGGGGTCTGGGGTACCTGGGGAGGGATTTGGGAGGGGTTTTGAGGGGCTCAAGAGAGTCTGGGGTACCTGGGAGGGGATTTGGGGGGCTCAGGGGAGTCTGGGGTACCTGGGAGGGGATTTGGGGGGCTCATGTGAGTCTGGGGTACCTGGGAGGGGATTTGGGGGGACCTGAGGAGTCTGGGGTACCTGGGGAGGGGATTTGTGGGGCTCAGGGGGGTCTGGGGTACCTGGGGAGGGATTTGGGAGGGGTTTTGAGGGGCTCATGTGAGTCTGGGGTACCTGGGAGGGGATTTGGGGGGCTCAGGGGAGTCTGGGGTACCTGGGGAGAGATTTGGGGGGCTCAAGGGGTCCCTGGGAGGGATTTGGGGGGCTCAAGGGGTCCCTGGGAGGGATTTGGGGGGCTCAGGGGGGTCCCTGGGAGGGGTTTTTGGGGGACTCAGGTGTGTGGAGGGGGACCCTGGGTGGGTCCAGGGAGGAATTTTGGGGGGCTCAGGGGAGTGGGGGATCCCTGGGGAGGGGTTTTGAGGGGTTCAGGTGAGTGGAGGGTGCTTGAAAGGGTTTTTGGGGGGCTCAGGGGAGTCTGGGGTACCTGGGGAGGGGATTTGGGAGGGGTTTTGAGGGGCTCAGGTGAGTCAGGGGTACCTGGGAGGGGATTTGGGGGGCTCAGGTGAGTCTGGGGTACCTGAGGAGGGGATTTGGGGGGCTCAGGGGAGTCTGGGGTACCTGGGAGGGGATTTGGGGGGCTCATGTGAGTCTGGGGTACATGGGGAGGGGATTTGGGGGGCTCAGGGGAGTCTGGGGTACCTGGGGAGGGGATTTGGGGGGCTCAGGGGGGTCCCTGGGAGGGGTTTAGGGGGGCTCAGATGAGTGGGGGGGTCCCTGGGAGGGTTTTGAGGGGCTCAGGTAAGTGGGGGGTCCCTGGAGGGGTTTTTGGGGAGGGGTCCCTGAGGGGGGTCAGGATGAATTTGGGGAGGGGTCCGGTGGGGGGGGGGTTCAGGGATGAATTTGGGGAAGGGTCCTGGTGGGGGGGGGGTTCAGGGCTGAATTTGGGGAGGGGTCCCAGTGGGGGGGGTTCAGGGCTGAATTTGGGGGGTTCAGGGCTGAATTTGGGGAGGGGTCCCGGTGGGGGGGGGGGGTTCAGGGCTGAATTTGGGGGGGTCAGGATGAATTTGGGGAGGGGTCCCGGTGCAGGGGGGGGATTCAGGGCTGAATTTGGGGAGGGGTCCCGGTGGGGGGGGTTCAGGGCTGAATTTGGGGGGTTCAGGGCTGAATTTGGGGAGGGGTCTCACGCTCCCAGCCCCCCCTTTCCCCCAGGTCTCCTGGAGCCTGGAGCACCGCCAGGCGCACTCGGGCACCTACGAGGTGAAATTCTTCGATGAGGAATCCTACAGTGCCCTGCGCAAGGTGGGGACCCCTCCCCCATCCTGGGGGGCTCTGGGACCCCCCAAAACCCCCCCCGGATTTACCCCCACTGAAACTGAGCAGGAGACCCCGAATCTGAGCCCCAAAACTGAGGGAAAACCCCAAATTCAGCCCCAAAACTGAGGGGAAACCCCAAATTCAGCCCCAGAATTGAGGGGAGATCCCAAATTCAGCCCCAAAATTGAGGGGAAAACCCCAAATTCAGCCCAAAACTGAGGGGAAACCCCAAATTCAGTCCCAAAACTGAGGGGAAAACCCCAAATTCAGTCCCAAAACTGAGGGGAAACCCCAAATTCAGCCCCAGAATTGAGGGGAGATCCCAAATTCAGCCCCAAAACTGAGGGAAAACCCCAAATTCAGTCCCAAAACTGAGGGAAAACCCCAAATTCAGCCCCAAAACTGAGGGGAAACCCCAAATTCAGTCCCAAAACTGAGGGGAAACCCCAAATTCAGTCCCAAAACTGAGGGGAAACCCCAAATTCAGCCCCAGAATTGAGGGGAGATCCCAAATTCAGCCCCAAAATTGAGGGGAAAACCCCAAATTCAGCCCCAAAACTGAGGGGAAAACCCCAAATTCAGCCCCAAAACTGAGGGGAAACCCCAAATTCAGCCCCAAAATGAGGGAAAACCCTCAAATTTAGCCTCGAAATTGAGGAAAAAATTCAGCCCCAAATTGAGGAGGGAACCCCAAATTCAGCCCCAAAACTGAGGGGAAACCCCAAATTGAGGGGAAGACCCCAAATTCAGCCCCAAAACTGAGGGGAAAACCCCAAATTCAGTCTCAGAACTGAGGGGAAGACCCAAATTCAGCCCCAAAACTGAGGGGAAATCCCAAATTCAGCCCCAAAACTGAGGGGAAACCCCAAATTCAGCCCCAGAATTGAGGGAAAATCCCAAATTTGGCCCCAAAATTGAGGAAAAAATTGAGTCCTGAAATTGAGGG